>CAUVYM010000401.1:0-90000 GCA_963556165.1 Tipula helvola
AAAAAACGAAGCTTTTTTAAGGGAATTAGAAACGACGAAAAAATCAAAATTTCCATAGTAAAACACATAAAACATATGGGAAATCACTTTTTTTCTTAAGACAAATTTATCAATGAAAACGTTACAAATTCTTAATTATGTTTTTTGAAATATTTTCATAAATGTTTGAATTTCAACATATATAAATGTCGTTTAAGTAAATTGTTTTCATTTTCTTGTAATAATTGATTTATTTAAACCAAAATATAAAAAAAAGTTCATAACAACAGCATTCTGGTCAAATAAAAAAGAAAAGCTTACTACAAATTGTGTGAATTAAGTCAATATACATTACATAGATGGCAGTGATGGCAGTACAAATTTTTTAAAAATTGTACCAAAAGTTACTACCTGGGGAAATTTCAAGTTCAAAAATTGTAGGAAAAGCCGAACATATTCACAAAATATTAAGAACGTGTGATAATTTTGTGATTAAACAATTTTTTTTCGTATTTTTCTGTATAAATCTGAGACATCTAGCGTACACTAGTAAAACTAAAGATAAATGTAGCAAGTATTATTTTAATTCGTCAGAGCCAACTTTGATGTATTTTTCAAAATGAAAGTTCGAAAAATATATTTTAGAAATAATTTAATTTTAATATTTCTGCAACTAATATTTACTTAATACCAATATACCCTTCTTGTATATTGCTGCTAAAGGTATGTAGAACACTTTTGTATAAAAATTTTGTAACATTTTTGCTTTTATCAATGAAAAACTTGAAGCTAAAAAACACCATTTTTACTATGGATTCCTATGGAAATTATTGAAAAGTTATACCACTAAAAAAGCTTCTAAAAAATACGTCATAATGATTATGGCTCTATACTCTAGAAGGCTCTGAAGAAAGTCGTGTGTTGGCCACACCTCCATTTTTTTAATGTAAGCTGCAAAGCCCGAATTTTTGCCGAACATAGCATAGGAGCAGTCAGTACATACTTAACCTATATTATTAATTGGCACCTCATGTTCTGATAAAAAATGTTTGACGTGATTAGACCCATCCACTACTTTCGTAGTTAACTTTAATGGTTCACAATACAAAAATTCTTCTACGATTTCTTTCTCCTTTGTTTTACAAGCTCGTCAGCAATTATATGTGGCTTTTTCTTTTTAGCACTAAAATACTCAACTTGATAAGATGCCTGTAGCAAAGGTTTATCAGTTAACGTGAATCCTAAAGACACTAACGTACCACTACCGTCGAATCGTGCGCCCTTTTTGAGATTAAAACTTCAAAATTTTGAGTAGCAGCTTCATTACCATGCTGCTTGTTAAAATGTTCGACAAGCTCGGATGGTTTGAGATTAGAATTTGAATAAATAACACAACAGAACATACATTGTGGACGATGAGTATCGTCTTCCTCAGTTGTGCATGTAAATCTGTAATGAACATAGTCGCATAGTCGCATTTGCGCCTAAAATTATGCATACTTTAAAATAATTGCTTTATTTTACTGATTTGAAAATTTTTGCAACCAAAGTAATTAAAGTAATCAACATGTGGATGTAAAGTGCGATAGCTCTAAAATTATTCCAAAAAGTCGTATACTAGTACTCACACCCCCAACTAACTTATGTCGCACCACCGGCTAAGAACCACTGGACTAGAGGAATGAATCGGTTTATTGACGAGCTTTAAAAAATGTTCTATTATGATTTTTTTTAAATGCTTAATTACATCCAATACGCTTATGAGGTTTTTATTTTATTTAAAAAAAGCACAAACTTGATAGTGCTTTCTGTCACATTATAATAAATGCTTCTGTTACTGTCTGGAATTTTTTTCTCACTACATTTGAAAAAAATACCAAGTAACCCAAAAAAATGCTATGGCAACACTTAATCCGTATTTTCATGAGATTTTAGTGTCAGTCCAAAAAATTCTATGTATCATGACACTATTTGCAATGTCAGCCCAAAAAAAAGTACTATCACGACAGTTGAAAGTATCATGATAATTAATGTATAATGCCCAAAAATAATTCTGAGCCAAACAAAATAAATTAATTTAAAGTAATTTCAAAACTATAATTTAAAATTGAACAATTTGCATGAACATGTTTATCTTTATATAATGCAAATATTTAATAATATAATTAATTATGCATTTAAAATAGTACCAAAATCAAATAAATACAATTTTTTACTTTAAAATCTCACGTACCACATAGTTTTGAGGGTTCTTCATCACTCTAGATATGATAGCAACCTAGCTAATAGCCATAATAATCTATGCAACCAATTCAAATATTTATTCATTTTTTCATACAAAAAATTTCGTGTAACTCAAGATTTTGGGGGTTGGTCATCATTCTAATAAGGGAACCTTTTGTACTATCAAATTGAAAAAATTATAAAAACTAATTTAAGTTGCAGTACTCTGTGAGACAAAAACGAAACCATTTTTTTTTTATCGGCAACCTAGCCGTTTTTAAGCGTTAAAACCACTCCTTAATTTGCGAAAAAAAGGTAATTACATCCCCTTAAAAAATAGAGATGCAACCCTCATAATTTAATTTATTATGGATTAGTTGTACTTTTTATGAGGAATAATTACCAATTTGTTTTATCAATAAAAGTGGAGTAGAAGTCGAGATATATCGAAAAAAGCTTCTTTTGAGCTTAAATTTAGGTGTGGTTTTAACACCTAAAAAGGGATTGGTTGCCGATAAAAAAAAGGTTTCGTTAATGTCTCACAGAGTACTACAACTTAGAATATTTTTTATATTTTTTTGAATTTAACAGTTCAAAAGGATCCCTTGTAAGAATGATTTTCAATTAGGCCTGATCTCTATCTTTATCATTGCAACGTCTCAGCCAGATGTAATGGGGAGCATAATCGCAAATACAACCACTTCAAGTATTTATTCATTTTTTTCATACACAAAATCCACAAGACCACATTGGTCGAGTCGAGACAAAAAAAAAAAAGGTATCAAGAAAAATTGACTGATAATGAAAAGTTAAATATTTTGTGTTTTTATTCATTTTGTATTAGGTATGTAGGGCAATCTTTCTGTCTATTTTTATGGATAAGGATACGCAAATGACCATTTATACGCGTAATGTTAACAAATTTTTTCCGAATTTCATTCCACTTTTTGTAAAAATATTTACAATTTCAATTAGGGTTGACCACTTATCACTGTTTTTCAAAAGACTGTTTACAAAAGACTGTTTCTAAAATCTTTTCTCCAAAATTTTTTTTGGAGAAAATCTTGTTTCTCAAAACCACGTTTTCAAGATAAATGACATCGACTAATTTAACTTAGAATTGTAGAGGCAAACGGCTTCGGTAACTCTCACGGGCACGCAGAAGGTCGCTGCGCCCCCCCCCCCCCCCTTCCTCCCAGCTTAGCCCTCCGAGGGGCTTTAAATGTGAACTTCGGGTAATGACACCTACTAAACAGAAAAATAATTGCACTATTTTGTTATGCAAGATTTTGTAATTGCAAGATTTTGTTGTTGCAACATTTTGTAATTGTAATATTTTGTAGTTGCAAGATTAATACAAAAGAGGAACATTTTGTTAACATTAAATTTATAGTTAAAAATATTGTCCTTACGATCAATTGTCCATACGATCAATTGATCCACAATCAATTGTTCATACCATAAATAATTGATTAACACAACAATTATTGTATCCACGATCAATTGTCCATACGATCAATTGTCCATACGTTCAATTGTCCATACGATCAATTGATCCATGATAAATTGTTCATACGATCAATTGTATCCATGATCAATTGTTTCCACGATCAATTGTGTGTGTCTACGATCAATTGTTCACGTTCAATTGTAACACGTTCAATTGTTTACGATCAACTGACCGGAACCATTGTAAATGTAGTTTTACTACCTTTTCCTTCAAAGGACACTAAATCCACTACAAAAAATTTGAGGTGTGGCCAACACACGACTTTCTTATACGATACGTTGCAATGATAAAGATACAGATCAGACCTAATTGAAAATCATACTTAGAATGATGACCAACCCCCAAAATTTTGAGTTACATGAAACTTTTTGTATGAAAAAATGAATAAGTATTTGAAGTGGTTGTATGGGCCATTGTGGCTATGAGCCCCCCATCACATCCGGCTGAGACGTTGCAAGGTAGATAGAGATAGAGATTAAACCTAATTGAAAACTACATTTAGAATTATCATCTTTATGTTGTTTCCCAAATCTTGCGATACAAAATTTTAATTTAGAAAATCATTAAAATTTATTTGAGTTTGGTAATAAATGCATAATTAAATAAATTATTTAAATAATTGTCTTACTTATATGGAATCAAACGTGTTAATATTTCTTTAATTTTAATCAAACTATAGTGTTGGAATTAATTTAAACTCATATTTTTATTTTGACAGTGTTAGTTTTGGGCTTATATTAAAGAATATAAATATTTAATATTTTTTTTTAGCTGCCAGAATCAGAACTTGTTTATGTTTTCTTTGGTACAAAACATTTTTTGGATAACAATTAAAATACAATTATGATGGAAATTTATAAAATTCGATATACGTTTTAGCAGCCTTAGCTTTCTCGTGTAACTATGTATAGTAAATAATAGCCGCATTTATTGACACGTAGTGATCCGGATCAGATCAAAGTTTACATAGAAAATAAAAACAAAAATTTAAATTTTCAATGTAAACTTTGACCTGATCTGGATCACTTCACGTCAAGAAATGTGGCTACTATTGAAAAGAAAAAAAGAAAAGAAAATACATGTTTTTATAACAAATTTCTGTCGCGACAGTAAATCTTGTATCTTGCTAATTGCTATATAAATATATTAAAGTATCCTTTATATTTATAAGGTATAGCCAGCGTTAAAAATTATATTTTTTGGGATATAAATTTCGGTGAACTTCACAAAGGTACGTCGCAGTATACTTTGGAAAGAAAGAATACAAAACTACTGAAAAAATTCACAATAAAACCATTCCCAATTCCAAATACCTTCGGAAAATCAGAATAGGGCCACTAGGGAAATTTCAAGTTTAAAAGTTATAGGAAAAGCAAAATAAATTCACAAAATATTGAAAACGTGTGATCATTTTGTAATTAAATAATTTTTTTTGTCGTATTTTTCTGTAAACCCCTTCGACATCTGACGATTACTAGTAAAACCAAAGATAAATTTAACAAGTATTATTTTAATTCGGTAGAGCCAACTTTGATGTACTTTTCAAAATGAATTTAATTTTAATATTTCTGTAATTAATATTTACTTAATACCAATATAGCCTTCTTGTATATTCTTAATAAACGCATCGCACGGAATTCCGTAATAAAATCTATACGAAAGATTCACTCGGAACGTGGATTCCATTAATATTCTTATGCCCGATTTCAGAACAAAACAGCAATTCGTCAGTTAAATAATATTTCCTCTCTTTATTCTTTTATGAAATTGCAATTTGTTTCATAATTCAAAATCAATGCTATCTGGATCATAATTCTTTTTTACATGAACATTTTAAAGGGAGAATTAAATATTTATTTAAGCGATATCGAAAAGTCAAATATTGAATTCTCCCTTTAAAATTCTAATGTAGAAAAGAATTATGATCCAGATAGCATTGATTTTGAATTATGAAACAAATTGCAATTTCATAAAAGAAGAAAGAGAGGAAATATTATTTAACTAACGAATTGCTGTTTTGTTCTGAAATCGGGCATTACACGGATTTCCGTGCTGTTAGCCCAAGAAAAGTGGCACAAAAATTCCAAGTATGTCAATGTGTTAGTGATGGAAAATGTAAGGAATAGTATGTGGATTTCCGAGTATAAATCGCACAGTTTTATATTAGGAAGTCGTACTGCGATTTTTGTATGAAAATTACACGGATTTCCTTATACGTTTCAAAAGAATTTTTATGTAGATTTATAACGGATTTCCTTACGAATTACAGTAAAATTATTGAATGAGAACGATGTTTATTTTTTATGTTAAAACATTTAGACTTCATTTATTTGATAAAATGTTTGAGTATAAATAATATATATGATCATCATGGTAACTATAAAATTAATTAATTCATAAACAAGGCTACGTAAAAACTTTAAACATTTAAAAAAAAGGAAAATACAGAACAAATTAAATATACCTATCATATAATATAATTATTATATAATTAGTAATAGCACTACAGGTAGTTTCCATTAACAATAAAAATTCAGTAACTTAAGTTAGTGTTAATTAAAACTTAGTATGATATGTTGATTTCTTATTAAAAAATTCAATAACTAAAATTAATTGCTTTTTGGTCGCTTTCTAATCCGATCCTTCGCCAACTGAAACCATCTTTTAATGATCTGTGTTACTTCTTCATCATTAGAATTTTTAAAATGTTGCAAAGCGGAATCTGGAAAAATGATTCAAACTTAAGAGATAAAGATTATATATTATGTTTTGTTAATGCAATATATATAAGTACCTTTCAATATTTTAATTATTAGATAATTTTTGATCGATATATTTTGTTGATGGCCAAACCAGAAAAATTTTGCTGCCACCTCATCCAACATTATATTTTTCAAATTACATCTGATGTATTTGGTTAGGTCATTTATATTCACATCAAATGTGGCTTTCTGTTGGATTAGAAAAAGAGATTAGACACATACAGATACGAGCAATTTAATAAAAAACAAAATTATCAAACATTTTTCGCTGTGTGGATCTTTCCTTATTTTATCCTCCAAGTCAATTAGGTCTTGTGTTGATCTAGTTGGCAGATGAAGCATATTTTCGTTATCCTCCATGTTTTTTGTTTCTTTAGAGTATTTATGTCTCAGAAGTACAAGTTCTCGCATTATGCTCCTTTAATGCGATACTATTGTATCACATGTATTTTGTAACTTCTCAAATTTTTCGTCGTGTTTTTTTAGAAGCTTATAGTTCCCTGCTACAGTTGGTTCTGATAATTTTTCTATAAAAAATATATATTTATTATAAATTGAAAATATTGAGAAAGTTTAAATTTACTTTGTATTGATGTATCGAGTTCATCCTCTGAAGAATCTGAATCATCTATAATTCACCTTTTTAGGGAATTTGGACGATCCTCTACAATTTTCTCGGTGGATGTGGCTGGCATTGTTTTATTAATTTTTAAGAAGTTATGGTATCCCATCTCATCGTCGGACCAGCAAAATGATTCTTCGGCAATTGTAGGACCACTAAGTAGGATTAATTTTTTTAACTGATAGTAAAAATATTCATGTTATTTTAATTTGGAAATTTATTTATTTTAATAAAGTCACTTGTTTTTGCAAAAGCGAATATGCTTTCTGAATGTTCCTGGGACTGCGACATTCTACGTAAGGAAAAAATATTATGACATAAGTGGTATGAATATGACTTCTAATTTAGTTTTGAGTGCCACAAATTTATATTGGATTGCACTAATATCAAATTGTCTTTAGAAATTATTTTCGGTAATAAATTTTGAACACTTCGTTATCGATACAGCAATAATTGTTTGGTGGAATTATGGAAAATATATTGTTTTTGATTAACACTTCCCGGTAGGAAGAATCATCTAATTGGTATTGAACAATAGCATATGGCGTGACATAATTTATATTTTTGATGTGTTGTTCAGCTTCCAATTGTCTGTTTCTGAGTTGTTGCAGGGGCTGTGTTTTCTTCTTAATAGTGCGTTTCAGTTCCTGCATGTTGTTTTCAAATCTGAAAGCACTACAGCTATCTACACTTCTATAAATTAAAACATCGGCAGGAATATGTATTAAATTATGAACATTGGGCGCTTTCAGAGCACCAAACAGTTGGCAACATGTTGAGTAAAATCACGGCCAACGCTATGAAATTTAAGAACCTTATTAGTAATTCAAATCAAATTAGCAATGATTTCACTAAACATGATGCCAACAGTTTGCGGATCTGAAAGCGCCCATTGTATGATACTGAATGTTCTCCGTACAAATCTCCAAAGTTGCTCACATATTCCCTAATCATAGCTGTTGCACATGTATTATTGCGGGAGCATTCATTCTTGTCACCTAATATTCGCATCGAACAAAATAGTAATAAAAAATGATTGTAATACAGTTGCGGCAATATTCCTTTTAAGGCATAAATTCCAGTATAGCACAAAAATTGCCTTAGCTCGGTTGCTTTCCATCTGTCAAGCTCTTTTAGGGATCGTGATTTTCTGGAAAACTCTTTGGGTATCGATGATTTTATTATTCTCAATTTTCCATCAATCTCTTCAAGATTGGATGATGACAACGAAAATTGTTTCTTTTTAACGGATACCCAATATCTTAATGTTTGTCGCATGACACTCAGAACCACGCAGTGCATAAAATCCACAGGAAATTGTGATACACATCCAATTTTAATTTTCTCTAACTCGATTTCATTAAATTCCTTATGGTGATGAACTTGTTGCCTATTTCGAAAGCTAACGTCAGTTCTTAATGGCTTCTTAATCTCGGGATATACCACCCTTCGATCTATTAATTTCGCATTTAGGACATCCGTAATATCCAGAATGTCCTTTAACTTGTAAAATGAATGATTTGGCTGGAGCATCACACACAAAAGCACGAATTTTGACATTATATACAACTTCAATTATTTGTATACCATGTGTTTGAAGATCTATGGTTTCCCTTACAAATTCTCGCAAGAAAGTATTTGCACAGCCAGGTTTCCTGTAACCGTGATATGCTCCAATCAAAAATACATCTTCTAAACCTACGACGTTTCCTAATATAGGCCACAATTGGCTATTGGAGCTTTTGACAGAGGGAGACCATCAATGCCAATGTCAGTAATTAGGTCTCCGTTAAAATTTTTGTATTTTTGCAATAATAGCTGCAATTTGTGTGTCAGTCCAAAGTGTAAATATGACCCAGCACCCTGTGGTGCTAATTCTATTTTTTTTTTTGAGTTTTTTCGGAAGGCTTGGGTGGTATTTCCTTAGTATTTTCAGTAAAGCATTCATCGCGTCATTTGTCGCATTATGTTTTATCCCCCATTCTGCTAATTCTGTTTCCAAATCAAAACATTTATTAATAGTTTCATGCTCATCATCTTCGCAGTTTACTGTTAAATTATTATTCTCACTTTCAGGCGTCGAAACAATATTATTGATATCTTGGTATCTCTTTTTTGTTATTATTAATATTAGAATTATTTTTACTACAATTTGTACTATTTGAAAACTCTATTAAATTGTCTACTTCACTTTTTATTTTTCTAAAATAAGTTCTCTTTGACATTATTGCAATAATTAAATAATTACCTGGTAAAGAAAACTGTACATAAATATCTGCTATTTATAAATATTTATTTATTTATTAATATTTATAAAGTATTTTATATATAAATTTTAAATTAATTAATTGATCGACACATAAAAATGGCGGCCCACGTGCTTTCAGTGATTATACCTACGTAAATAGCAGTAGGTAAGTATATACATACATCCGTATATGCATGTATATGATTTTTTTTTTGTTATGCTCCAATCATATGTATTGGTGCATATAGACGATTTCAAATTGGAGTTCCGTGTTAAATTCGTAATACTATTTCCAAGTTGGAAATTATGCATATTGGGTTGTTATTAAAGATATGTAGAAACTATTTATGTATATAAACAGTTTACAATATTTTTGGTTTTTTCATTGAAAAACTTGAAGCTAAAAAACACCATTTTTACTATGAATTCCTATAGAAATCAGTGAAAAGTTATACAACTACACACAAAAAAATATTGCGGTGTGAATGGTATTTTATCCGAAAAAAACTTTATTTTTTATCCAATAGTACCATATTAACTCCGCAAGATCGGGTACAAATTTTAAAATATCCAATAGGATCGAACAGTATACTTTTGCACCGTTAGGAGTAAACGCAAAAGTTGTCAACAGCGGATTTTTTTAAAAGGTACTTCCCAGAGATTATTTTCGTTCTATCGGAGTAAATATTTACACCGTTTGGAGTTTTCGTGAAAAAGTAAAATTGTAAGAGATTTTGGCTGTATTAGTTAAATTCGCTAAAGCAACCTGCATATTCCTTCTGTATAATAGAATTTAAATTGTGATACAATCAGTCTAGTCGCAGCGGCCTGATGAGAAGATTCAATTCTCTTACAATCTTCGGAACATATTAAAATCATATACATACATTAAAATAAAATACCAATGGGATAAAAACCATACACTCAAAAAATGTGCGGTGTTAATTGGTTTTTTATCCGAAAAAGTATTTTATTTTTCTCCAACTGAATATATTTCATAAAATTAAATACGCATCAACGGATAAATATTTTTATCTATCCGAAAAGATAAATTTTTATAAAAGCCCCTTTTGGATTTAATAAAATGCACCTCTAGGTGTTTTCCTAAAGATGAATGTTTCTGTTTGGGTTTTATGCGGTGTAAAAGTTTTTATCCAAATGTATTTTATGCCATTTTTATTATAATATCCGATTGGATTCAAATTATAAATATCCGATCGGTGGGACACTATGTAACACCGATTCGGTGTTGTGGTGACCTTTTATTTTTTTGTGTGTAAAAAGGCTTCTAAAAAATACGTCATGATGATTATGGCTCTATACTTTAGAAGGCTCTGATAAAACACGTTGTTTTCTGATCAAAAAGTTGAATAATTCCGTCAATTTTGAAAAAAATTCTATAGCTATCAAAAAGGATGTGGGAATGAAATATTGTTGGGTTAAGGATTCCATTATCCTTTTGAAAATAATCGATAATTCCAAGCCGTTCTTTGTTAACAGCTTCTTTGATTTGGATAAAGGTAAGCTATGTTTTAAGAATTCTCAGTAATTTTAACTATTTTTTTATATTAACTAATATTTTTCTTGTTCTGTTTTAGTTGTACACATTCTTTTAGATGATTTCTGACCTAAGTAAATGTAATTATAGAATCGTACATCAGAATATAAGGAGCTTGAGGAAAAATTTGGATGAATTAAGGGCCAACTATACTTGGAATAAGGAAAATAAGAAATTGAACGAAGCAACAAATTTTTATTTCGTTTTGACATTCCAACCATAAGTTTACTTTAATTTCTAAGTTGACAGCGTTGTTTTGTGAAATTAAAATGTTTGTTTTTTTTTTGATTAAAATATTAAATAGATTTAATAGATATTTAACATTATAATTGTTCATTAGTTTCAAATTAGGAACCAGTTTTCATGTTTTTATTTAAATAAAATAATTTTAATGTTATGTTTAGTTACATTTACGAATAGTTTAGAGTTTTTATTTTATTTAAATAATTATTTAAAAAATATCAGTTTAGCCCATCACTAGTTGTGGGTTTAAAAAAGAAGGTTTATCATAGCGTTAATTTATGTGTAATTTAGTTTATAATAACAGGTTTAACTAGCTCAGTGAAAATGAATTGGGAAATCAAGCTGGCAAAACTTTGTAAATTAGGTGAGCTTCTTAGTTGCTTAAATAAATTAAAAAGCCTGAAAGAAACAAAGCGCCGACAGCGTTTATATCACATTAGACCGATAAACCGGACAAGAAGTATTCACGGTTACTACAAGGTTACCTTTTTGAAAATTAAAGAACTGGACTCCAATCAGTTTTTAATTCACACGAGAATGAATAAAAGTACTTTCGAGTTGCTTTTAACTTTAGTGAAACCCGAACTGGAAATGTCTCACAACACGAAAATAAACACCGAATGTCGCTTGGCACTTACTTTATTGTAAGTGTAAATTTTTATTTAATAAGTTGTAAATTACAATACAAATTATTTTAGATACCTTTCGCAAGGAACGTCTATACAAAGTATTGCGTGGAGTTGGAAACTGGGCAAGAAAACTGTGCGCCTTATAATCTATGAGACTTGCGAAGCCATATGGTCAACTATCGGTTCGCTATATGCAACTGAGCCATCGGACAAGGATTACTTAGACATCTCCAGTGATTTCTTTAAATTATGGAACTTTCCAAACTGCATCGGTGCCATTGACGGGAAACATATTGCGTTAACTTGTCCACCTGGATCAGGCAGTCAATATTTTAACTATAAAAAGTTCTTTAGCATAGTTTTAAAGGCCGCCTGTGATGCCCGATATATCTTTACGCACATTGATGTCGGCGCATATGGCTCACAGAGTGACGGAGGTATTTTCGGAAAATTTTTAATTCATTATTATTCTTAATAATAAGTTTTTTATATTTTTGTAGGAATTTTCAACATCAGCAGTTTTGGAAAAAAAATTTGTACGAGTCAATTAAATATACCAGCAGAGCGCCGTTTACCTGGCAGTATTAAAATATTGCCCCACTTTTTCGTGAGCGATGCAGCGTTTACGCTAACAAAAAATTTGATGAAGCCGTATCCAGGTGTCAATATTCCCCATAATAAAGAAATTTTCAACAAAAGATTATCCCGAGCAAGGCGTGTAATTGAAAATGCTTTTGGGATTTTGGTTTGTAGATGGAGAATATTACTGACCACACTTAATATGCTTCCCCAAAATGCAGAGAAAGTAGTTTGAGGATGTGTTGCGTTACACAACTTTCTGAGGCTTAATAAAGAAAGTTCCCAGCTCTACTTGCCTCCTAATTATGCGGATTGGGAAGACTCGGAACATACTGCCCACGATGGAGCATTGCGAAGCGATTTGCAAGGAACTTTAAATTCCATCAATCCTTCACAACATCTTCATTTAATTGGTGGAAAATATGCATTAGAAATGCGCGATAGTTTGTGCGATTTTGTCAACAATGAGGGCAGCCTGGATTGGTTGAGATGAATTTAAAAAATGAGATTAATTATTCAAGCTACTTTTTTTTTTTGTTAAATGTGTATGTTAAATAAAATGTAAACTTTAATTATGTATATATTTGTATTTTGTTTCATTTCTTCACAATAACAATAATACACACATTTTTAAAATTTTTTAAAAACACTTGTTAAATATTTCGCAAAATTACAAAAGGTTTAAAAAATCACTCGATCGATTTCGGCTTATTAGGCGATCATCAGGAGTAATAAGCCGAAATCGATCGAGTGATTTTTTAAACCTTTTGTAATTTTGCGAAATATTTAACAAGTGTTTTTAAAAAATTTTAAAAATGTGTGTATTAAGTGTGTTTCGCCAAGTGCCTACGGCAGAAAGTGTAAGAAGTAATAACAATAATATTTAATACATGATTGCCTCAATTTATCACAGTTTATTTATTTCAGTACATTAATTAAAAAAATTAATTCGTAATAATTCAATATATAATACAAGTCGCAATTCAACACAGTTCCTTAAATTCAGCTATACTATATACACTTAAACTCTTATATAAGTAAAAAAATTCTTTCATTTTTGAAGGCAGTATTTCCTTATGTCTGTAATATAGGTTAAAATCTGGACCATTGCTGAATCCTGTTGTTCCTCGGGCAATACTTCCATGAGATCACAGATTGTTTCCAAAAAATTTTGGTTTATTTTACGGCGAGTGGTTGGCTCCCCAGATCGATCACTTGTGATTTGCTCAGTCGCCTTCTGAACCGCTTCACAAGCCTCATCAAATTTGTCAATTTTTTTTTTTTTTTTAGCAGAACATTGTTGCGATGATGTGTTGTCGGTTTTGGTTTCGCAATACTCATTCGGTAATTCGAAAATGTTCTTACGTGATCTGTGGAAAAAATAAAATTCAAAACTATTGGAACTTTAAATAATTGATCGAAGATATAAAGATCAACTTACTGTCTTGGTTGGATAAATTTTCTTAAAAAAACCATGCTGTCAAAGTAGGGCCACTCAGTTTCATCCAAATTTGCTTTGCTTCCCGTAGGTAGAGCGCGCTTCTTTTCCTCTTTAGAAAATTTTTCCCTGAGGTACAACCATTTTCGCTTACATTCTTCCTCTGTAATTCAAAAAATAAAATGTACATTATATATTTAGAAAGCTATATGTTATACTTATCAATTAAAAACTTACTCGATCTACCGCTTGCAACAGACACCTCAGCCCACGCTTTCTCCTTTTTCAATAAATCTTTATAATCGCGGTGTCCCTTATCATAAATGCAGCTATTTTCTCGCACGCTTTCAATTATTGCATCCGTAAATGCATCCATTCTACAAAATAAAATGAAATTATTTAGCTTGTAAATACTTTAGAAATTTTTCTGGGAAAATAAATTTTATTTCATGACTACAGAATAAAATATCAAATCTGTAATCGCGGTGTCATTTTTAATCAAACTGGATAATAATTAAAATCGTTAATTACATGAAATATTACCAATCTACTTATTAAGGGACTTTTAGATTATAGATTCTTATTTATATAATAAATTATTGCTTATTATTAAATAAATTTTAATCAAATTAATATATTTTACCTTTTTTATTTTTCACTCACAGCACAAAATAAAACAAATATGCGGCGTCGAAATGAATTTGTTGTTTGTTGTTAATTTTCCCTAACCCTCAGGGTACAGACTATAAAAAAGTCACGTTCAGTACTGACATGGGTTAGCCTAACCCGGCAACTTTGATTGGCTGTATCTTGGGCTGTAGTTGGCCAATTGAAACGTTTTTTTTTTTAATTGATAGTCCATTTTGTCATAAATTCGAGGGTGCTAATAGATTTATCGAATAATTTGTTTAAACAAAGATACATTCAAAAGTTTAAACATTTTGAAAATTTTTTTTGTGAAAAATCACTTTTTTTTTAAAATTGCATAACTTTGTGAAAAAAAAAGATATCGAAATTTTTCTTGTTGCATTTTAAAGCTAAAAAGTTGTTCTTTAAAATGGCCGAATCAGTTTTTTGATCCATTCCAAAAACTATATTTTTTTTTAACTTTGAAATCACCCGTTTTTTAGGATAGCGATAAAACGTTCCATGATTGATTTATCGTAACAAGGCACAACTGTAATATAAATAAATAACAAAATTGATTGTTGAATGAAAGTTTTATTGTTCAAAATATAAAAAAAACAAAATCAGACTGTATTTCCACATTCGCAGCATCTTTTGGCTACATGGTCTCTGCACATACCCTTATTACATTTGAGGCACTTATAAAATGTTTTGCGGTCGAGAGAACTCGGACACAAGTTGCAGCGCTTTTGTTTAGCCATTTTGTTATCAACAAATTCATGTCTTATCTCCATGTCCTCTGGTAAATCTTTCGCCTTCAAACAATCTTCAATCATACCGCGCAGTTTTATTCGCAACGTAGGGGTAGCTAGTCTAGCAGCTAGCGCAGGTTTAACAAGTTGCATCGCAAGTTCCATTCCATAACCAAATTTTTGGTTAAAATGAACACACGTTTATAATGAACAAAATTATTTGTCCTATGACAATAATGCGAATTCTACTGTACATAAGCATATAGCATAATTTTGAGGGTAGGATACACAATAATAAATTTTTAATTAATAATAAATATTTAATTAATAATAAAAATATAAAAAATAGTAAATTGTACAAACCAAAACACTTTACTCCAGCCAAAACTCAAAAAAAAAAAAATTTTTCTGTCTCCCGAAAATACGGATTTTGTAACGTTTAGTACTGACTGGGTGAGAAATACCCGAGGTCAACTTTCTAACTCGTACCACTCGAGCACCAAGCGCAGACTGAGGCTGCCACTCACGGCTTACACAGACACTACCACAAAGGTTTTTTACCCCCCACTCCGGACCCCCACCTTCCACTTCCTTTTAAATGGCGCGACTTTCAAAATCTGTCTGGGTTACGGTAACCCAGTCAGTACCCTGAGGGTTAATTCAGTACGATAATTTTCGCTCGCACTAATTTTTTTAAGTGACAGCCAAAACTCAACGAAGACTTGTTAAGTTTTTTATTTCAAGTATGAGCGCGTTCACGCAGATCCCCATTCTCGCTCTCTTAAGTTAAATTTTTTAATTTTCCTATTCCAAGTATAGTTGGCCCTTTAGGCGATTATAACCTTAGCGAGCTGTAACAAATCTAATAAGAATGCTGGGGTTGCTGCGTATATAAATGTATGCATTAATTATACATTTGAGTAGTTGGGGTTAGTAACTGCTAATGGATTAAAAATTAATGTTATAATTGCCATAGCTGTAGTGTAGTTTTTCTAGGATTAAATTACCTTCATGCATTTTCTGTTAATGTATTTCTTCAAGAACTGGATACTCTATTAAGTGGTTTAAATGCTGATGTGTTAATTATAAGGGGGGATATTAATATACTTATTTTTGATGGCAAGTTGTGGCCTAGTTTCACTATAGTTAATCAACCAACTAGAATTTTCAATATTAGTATATCGTGTCTTGATCATATTTTTCTTAGAGTTTCGTTGAGAAAGAGTGAAGTACAAACGACCTTTGCTGTAGAAGATCGTCAAATAACGGATCATTTTATGATCTTGTTTGGAATTAATTCTTTCAGTTCTAGTTTAATAAATATTTCTAATAAAATTGAAAAAATTTATTTCGTCCGACTCGAAAGCATGTTTGTCAATGAATCTTGGAATGAGATTTATTTTGTGGATGATAATATTTAATGAATGTAAGATAACTTTCAGGTATCTATACATAAAAATAAGTTGCTTGCTTGGATGAACTGCCATCTTTTAAAATTAATTCCGTTGAAGAATAAATTAGGCACTTAGAAAGAAAATAGTAAAACATGAAATTCGTACTTCTAAAAGTAGGTATTATCAAAATTTGTTTTGTTAAATTCTTCCGATATTAAGAACCAGTGGCAAGTGATTAACAATGTTACTGGTAATATAAAGGAAAAGAAGAAGGAAATGTATTCTATTTTTGATGATACTTGAGTGATTGTTGACGAGCCATTAGCTATAGCTATTGTTTTTAATCAGTTTTTTTATGAAATTCCTATTCAAAATAAAAATAAAAACATTGTGTTGCATAGGGATAATAAGTTTACATTGTTAGTACAATAAGGAACAGCAAAGCTTATTCCTGTTTTCTTCGAATATTTCAATTGGACGTTTTTTTTCTACCCTACTGCCCCTGATGAGAGTTTTAGCACTATCATGACTTTAAAGAATAGCTTCGGTAAAGGCCCTGCTGAATTTTCCAATAACTGCATTAAGAAATGCGCCTTTTACATTGCTGAACCGATTAGTTATATTTTTAATTTATGTTTTAGTTATGGCCTTTTTCCGGAATGTTTTAAAAAACTATTGTTGTTTCATTACATAAATTTAAAGGGTGATTCATGTGCTCTAAATAATTATACAGACCTATTTCTTAACTTTCCGGATTCTCTAAAATTTTGGAGAATATTACTAAAGACCTAATTTTAAATTTTTTTAAGCATACGCAGTTTTTAAATCATTCACAGTTTGGCTATTTACAGAACTTTAGTACTGAGGACGCAATAGTACTACTAGTATAATCAAAAAATTTCGGGAATTTGTAAATAAAACAAGTTTGTGTTAATTTTCTGGCAAATTTATTTTGTCTCCTTCAAAATAACATTCACCTGAAGCAACACACATGTGCCAACACTTGACCCAATCAGCCATGCGCTTTTGGTATGCCGAAACTGTGATGTCCTTCAGCTGCTCCGTCGCATTTTATTTTATGGCTTCCACAGACTCAAATCTTTTTCCACGCAGTGGTAATTTAAGCCGAGAGAATAAAAAAAAAGTTGCAAGGGTGCCAAATCGGGTGAATACGGTGCCTCCTCGATTATATTTACGCTGTGTTTGGCCAAATAATCCATTACAATCCGTACTTTGTGTGACGGCGCATTATCGTGGTGCCCAAAATATCGAGAACAATGTGCTAAACGGTTCCGTAAGAGATGTTGAAATCATTAGCCATCTCTCTAAGGCTCACATGACGATTATTCAAGCAGGCTTTTCGATTTTTGAACTCTTTATACTATTTGTATACTCTGATTTTAGATAGAACAGGCTCCCCAAAAGCTTTCTGCAACATTTTCAACGATTCAGCACAAGAAATTTCGTTGGAAACACAATATTTCAAGCAAACTCTCTGCTCAACAAAATTATTTATGGTAAAATGCGACAAAACCCAAAAACTTGTCTGTTGTAAACAGCTGTCAAACAAACACTAATGATTCGATTCCGCTCAAACTTGACACAGATATCAGTTAAGGGTCTACCAACATAAGAAAAAAAAAATAACCGGATCGGTTCAGCGCGGTTCATTTAAATTACAAACTCTCTATACATTTTGATCATACTGTATTAATTTGTTATCTCCTATTATGTCTGGTATCGATAACATTTAAAAACGGGGGCAACGCGTGCGACACAGTTGAACATCAAATTTTTCTAGGAAAAATATCGCATGATGGGTTTAGAGGTGTTGCGTGGAATTATTTTAAATCATATTTAGAAAATCGATGTCAACGTGTTAAAATTAGTTTTTAGGTTTGGTTATTTGTTTATTTTGTTTTGTTTTTTAGCACGTTGTTCGGTGGTATCATGGTGCAGCACCACATTTGTTTTTGACAAATTTTTGGACCTCGTAACGTAATTACAGCTGTCAAGCATACCTTATTAATTCTTTGTATCATGCATGGTGAACCTATATTGTAACAAAAAAATCTTTTTTTTTTAATAAGAAAGGGATAACGGATAACGCATTGTCTTCGTATGCTTAATTCGCATAACGCAAGAAAAAATTTTCTTTTTGTTATTTTCCTTTCTCTACCACGTTTTGAATTATAAAGTAGGATTTGAATAGAATAGATCGATTAATCAAATAATCGACTGTCCGATTAATCATAGAGTATTAATCGATTAATCGAAAATTTATTTTCCCGAATAATGTGTAAACCGATTTAGTGAAATTTGATTTGTGCGATGGAAATGCGATTCTAATTTGATTTTTAAGTGAAGTTCCCGAATATGGCCTAGTAGGGTGAAATTTGCCTATTTCTTAACCAATTTTAGTGAAAATTGAAATACGCGATGGAAATGGGATTCTAAAATGATTTGTAGTAAAGTTCTCGAATATGGACAAGTATGATGGAACTTAGCTATTTCTTGACGGATTTTAGTGAAGTTTGACATGCGCGATGGAAATGTGATTCTAAAATGATTTTTGAATAAAGTTTTGGAATATTACCAAGTAAGATAGAACTTGGCTATTTCTTAACCGATTTTAGTGAATTTGACATGAGCATTGCAAATAGGATTCTAAAATAATTTTTGGATGAAGTTCTGGAATATGGCCAAGTATGATGGAACTTGGCTATTTCTTGACAGACTTTAGTGAAATTAATGATCTTAGAATGATGTTCGAAATATGGCTGTAGAGATAAGAGATGGAGCGTGTAATGGAGAAGATGAAGCTTGTAATGGAGCAAGATGGAGCTTGTAATGGAGCAAGATGGAGCTATCAAGTAAGATGGAACTTGGCTATTCCTTAATAGATTTTAATGAAATTTGATAATAATATTATGAAATAAATTATTCATCGGTCTTGATTTAATAAATTCCAGGTTAGCTCTAAATATCGTCATGTGAGTTCCCTCTTGACCTATACGCCATTTGTAAAATTTTTCAAAAATCGAATTTCAAACTTTTAGAAAAAATACGATTACCTTCTGAAGATAATTTTAGATTGTTCTTTATTTTTATAAAAAGCCTTGTCTTCCATATTCTAGCAATAAAAATTATCCTAGCCTTAAAACTGAAGCAAGGGTAATTTTTTGAAGCAAAAATGGCCTAAATGAATGTAGGATCATCGACCATCCCATAGTTATGTTAAACTTATTTTTTACTTAAGTTACAATAATAATAAAGCGCATGTCATATAGGACCAAAGAAGAAGGAAAAGGGGAACAAAAAAAAAATACTTTGGAAAATTTATTCACAAATTCAATTGTGTAAATTCAATAAAGAATACTAATTAAAATTGTATGTTTCATATACATGAATAATTCACTTTAACCAATAATAATTAACTTTACCAATATTTAATAAAATATAAATATTTCGATTAGTATTTAAATAATTTAATTTAAGCGAAATTTAAACTAATTAGATCGTGCAGTATTTTTAAAATTATTCTGTAAAATTCCTGATCCTCTTGTGGCATGTAGTAAAACATGGATATGATATCTTTAATTTTCTCTTTCGAAAGTACTCCAAAATTTTGATAAAAATTGTGTAGATGCACGGTAATACATTGTTGGCATCGCAAACTTAAATAAAGTTTATTTAAATTAAGATTATTCTCGATTTAATTAAAAATTAACAAAAAATTGCCAAATTCAATTAGGGCTATTATAGGACCCTCTTTCGAAATGTAGGTATTTATTAATTTATAAAAAAAATGTGGACACAAAAAATATTTTAATTTTGTATCATACTTATGTCCGTTTCTTTGGATATAGGACACTAAAAAACTCATAAGAAAAAATATAAAGGGCTGAAACCTCATTAGGTGATCAGAACTTCAAAATTAACTACTCCCAAATCAATACCAAGCTGAATCTCTTAAGTTAGTCTCCAGCTCAACCTCCAAAAACAATATTTGTGTAAAGTTTGGTTCAAATTGGTCAAGGCGTGCGAATTTGTTTAAATATCTTGTACATATTCAGGTTTACAATATCGACCGTTTACAATCCGCACTTACAATATCACAGAATCAAACTGACATTTTATTTCTAGCTATCTAATACTTACCTTGCTTTAAAGGAAATCTTCTCGTTGAAATTACGTATTGGAATTGAAAAACAATATTTTGTATTGTGATGAAGTAACCGATGAAATTTAATGTTAAATCATCCAGTAAATAAGGTTCACCCCAGTTTTAAAGCGTCACTATAACTCTTACCAAAAATGTCAGTGTCTGATAAAAATGAGGAAGGGATTTTTAATAACAAAACTTTTTAGCCCATCCATGTTTTTTAAAAAAATATGCATCTGTCACTATTTAACCAAACAATCCATTATTGGATTCCACCCAAATATCTGCCCACAAAAAATCTTACAAATTTCAAACGGGCAAAAACATACCAACAAAATTTATATTCTAATAAAAAAAAGAATATTTGTACTTTTATGGTCCAACAAATATGTTCAAAAGAAACAAATTTGCTAATTAAAAGAAGCAGGACGAAAAAGGGGTAAAAAAATTGTTTTTTTTTTGTCTTAACAGTTTAATTATTTCACATAAAAAAAAGTGTTAAAACGAAAGAATGAACGAATGGATGGATGATGATGGTTGGTATCCTGTGCCGAATAGATTTCTTCAAATTATCGAACTGAAAACATAAAAAATTAAATTAAATGTCTGTGCGCTGCTGATGTACCAAAAAAAAAAATAATTTGTGTCTGCTATATTCTCGCGTATCTTTTCTATATGGGTGCATATATTAAGTGGAAAACCTTTTTTTGTGTTTTCCGCGAGAAAAATTTATGTCCATCGTTCAACTTTTGAAATTATTCTTTAATTACTTTTTTTTTTTTGTGTTATGCTCAAGTACTGTATATTTGTTAAGTCATGAACACAAATTTTATTTTAATTATCGCCCCATTTTTTTCAAATTTAATTAAAAGAGGAATCAAAAGTTTTTAATTTCTTATCCTAGGTTTTATCTTATAGTCTCGCGCGCCTCTTAAAAACTTTTGCAAATAATTTACAATGACATAAATCAATAATGCGGATTGATATCATAAATTTCGTGGAAATATGTACTACATGAACAGCAAATAGGTCGATGAAGCGGAAAATTTGTAACCATATAAATCCGTAGAAAGGGGATAAATTACGCTAAACAACATTTAATAGTGCGTTTTGTATAAAATTTATTACCGAAATAAGATTTGTGATGCCCCTCTGGAATAGATAGCGTGAACATAAATGTTTTAGATACATTTTACAAAACGACTAATCACGATAAATTGATTTAGTCGCGTTAGTACGTTTATGTTGTTGTAAACAACATCTGTGACATCATGTATAATATCATGTGACATGACTCATACGAATTGAAAGACTTCTGCCAATTGTATCTATTGTCTACTTAAGATTTATATTTGCCTCCACCCCTAAAAATGTTCGTTTCATATTTTTTTAATTCTATGTAAAGTGTTTATGGAATCCAGGTACACATCTAAAAGAATATTTTCACGTATAAATAGTCGATAATTTTTAAGAATTTGTTTAGTTGAAGTTCGAAATTATAAGGGTGCATGTTTTGTGTTGAGTCGAGTAAAAAAAAAGGGATGTCACAGAACGATAATAAAAATATTTTTAAAAATCATTTACCATTAAACGGTATTTTTCAACCTAATTATACATTTCAAATATGGTCACCGCGAACAGTTCTACCGAATTTATCAAATAATATTGTACCACCATCAACACCAGTGCCAATGGAAACAATTCAACAACAATTCACATATCGTGATTTTAAAAAATGTTTGAATCATAATTTGCAAACACATTCAAAATCATTTTCAATGATATTCGATTCAACAACATCATCGGATGAAGAGTTTTTTGACGCGGCTACTGAAATACGGGCAACAAAATCATCACCAAATGTAACGATATTGCAAGAGTCATTTGCATCGCCGGTGTCGCGAAATTTAACAATAACGCAAGGGAATATTTTTCGTACCGGCCACTTTAACCTAGTTGAGCGTATGAAAATATTTCAAATGAATCTATCTGCAGAGGAATAAATAGCATTGCATCAACAAAACAAAAAAAAAATTGTAAATTTTTAAAATAAATACAAATTGTAATATTAGTAAATTATCATTTTAATTTTTGACTTTTTTATTCTATTATAAGTTCACCAAATAAATCTTCTGGATTATAATATGCAATTTTCAATGTTCATGCTAGAAATTTGCAAATTCCACAATATTATTAATTCCATATTTCGTGTCTAGTTAAAATTCACATAACTTAAAGAAATTAAATTATACATACTTACGTTTTTTTGGCAAAATACTGCTTTTACAACACAGAATCTATCATAATCCACAACAAAATACGAGTAAATACAATAAATAGTTTCACCTGAGCGGAAATCTCGGTTGTGTCAAGTGTATAATTCCAATCACAGATTGGAAATGCTTATTTTAAATAATTAGCTAGGTTACTATGGGTGAGGCCAAGCTAATTATAATGAGAAACAATAATGTTGGATATTTAATTTGTTCTGATTTTATTATTACGCTTTATTACACTCTTTATCTCTATACACATATATAAAAGAAAGGGTTGGTTCGTAAGCGATAAACTCAAGAACTAGTCTGCATCGATTTTGATAAAAATTTAGATATACATATGTCCTATGGGTCGTGAGGAGTGTTTTTGTAAAGTTTGGTCAAGATCGGTCCACCGGAAGTAGCAGCTTCCAAAAGAGGTTTCCGAAATCTTTGAACAGATGAACAAACTATTTGTATACAGGGGCCTTACTATGCAATTCGATGACTATTTTCGTCGGCTATCGTTTTGTATTAGAAAGTACAAGAAGAAAAAGGAACACAATAACTATTGTTTTCTTTTTTCTTACTGCATCTTCTTATACAAAACGATAGCCGTCGAAAATAGTCGTCGAATTGCATAGTAAGGCCCCAGTATTTCATTGAACATTGCCTATTACCTCATAGATGGTGCTCAAAACATTCGATATAACCATACATATAAATGTCACAACAAATCTACATACGTAAAATTATTCGTTTATAAACAAGTTGCACACATCATAGTTAATTCAATTATGTAAAAACACATGTAAATAGATTGAATTTATATTAATAGAAACTCATATTAATAGATAACCAGCATTACATGCATTGCTTGCATTACAATTATTACAGTATTGGCTCCTGTTTTCAATTAAAACATTAATCATACTGTTACGAATCATACCCCACACAAATATAACACTTGGTGGCCGAGTGGTTAAGGTGGTTGCCACTAAATGTTGCAAACCTAAAGGTTGCTGGTTCGAGTCCAGTCAGAGGTTATCATTTTTATAAGTCGATTTATTATTCTTAATATGTGTCGATGTCATCGCATCAAGTATTCCTCCAATACTTATTGGAAATTAGATATTACAACGATATGCAAATTGGAGGGGATTACTGGAACGACGGCGAATATCACGATGACATCATTAATTATCAAGATAAGGGGAGTTGACGATGTGGAACGTTCGCAAACACATCTTCTACATACAAGTGGTTGATAAAAGCAATGCCCAATACATCCACGGATGTAATAAATCGAATAATCTTGGAACATTAATACACAAGTATATAATATAAGAGCGAGCAAATTGCATTGCCACTTGATCAATTTAATTTAAACAGTTTACATTGCAAATCAAATGAATTGTGCCAAGTTAAAAGTGAAAATTTATTTATTTATTTATTTAATGTACTTTAACAATAATTTAGGATTAAAAGGAAAAGCACAGATGGAAACAGAGTAAACGGAACAAAAGAACAAAAAAAAAAAATGATGAAGCTGCTTCCATTAGGCAGAAAAACCTTTTAAATTTTTTCAAACAATTTCCACCTCATGCATACACATTCTATTTTGAGCAATAGCTCATTTACAATAAAATGTACAGTAAGAGGTGAAATAATATTAAAAATTAACAATAATAACAATAATATTAAAAATAAATTTAAAATAATTTGGCCGATCCTAATCTCTTAATTACCAATGGAATTGAATTCCAAAGAGAAACTCCCCTAACGTAAAAGGATTTGTTTAGCAACCTACACCAATTTTTGGTCGGAATCAAGCGAAAGTTTGAGGAATGAAATCTACTAAACAGTAACTTTCTATAAAGATAACAAGGCTTCTTAGCTTTGAGAAGTTTAAAAATAAAAAGACAAACGCGAAATTCGTAAAAGGTAGATAAACTACATCCTAAAACAAGGCTAGAGTAGGTAGAAATATGATCGAATTTCCTAATACCAAAAATAAACCTAGTACATGCATTGAAACATCTTTGGAGAACGTTCATATTTTCCTGAAGCATACCGAATAAAACTACGTCACCATAAATAAAATGAGGAAGAAGATAAGAGAAAAACATTTTTTTCCAAAACTGACTATCAGAAAATCCTACTACTTTATACAAACAACTAAGCATACCAAAGACCCTCTTACTAATACTAACTAAATGGTCACCCCAAGAAAGAGTTTTATTAATCAAATTGAAAGTGAAATAGAAATAGTGAAACAGTAAGTAAACAGTGAAATAATCAACAGTGAAAATTGTGAAATCGTTAAAAAGTTTAACGGTGCTGGTAGACGGTTTGCAAAAAATTGGAATTTCTAAAAAACCGGATTGACGGTTTTTAGATTATTGGGAAACCGGTTAATCGGTTAAAACCGGACTTAAATTTTATAAACTATTAAATGTCTTAGTGAAACAAAACGCTAAAGATTTTGGTAGCCAATTTTTAATTTATTAATTAAAAAATACAAAACTATGTTTAGGAGTTCAACCAAAGCAACCTTGATTATTCAAGCCATAATCTAAAAAACGAAGCTTTTATAAGGGAATTAGAAACGAGGAGTAAACCAAAATTTCCATAGTAAAACACATAAAACATATGGGAAATCACTTTTTTTGCTAAGACAAATTTGTAAGTGAAAACGTTGCAAATTCTTAATTATGATTTCTTAAATATTTTCATAAATGTTCGAATTTCAACATAATATGAATCTCGTTTAAGTAAATCGATTTAATTTTCTTGTAATAATTGATTTATTTAAACCAAAATATAAAAATCAGTTCATAACAACAGCATTCTGGTCAAATTAAAAAGGAAAGCTTACTACAAATCGTGTGCATTAAGTCAATATACATTACATAGATGGCAGTGATGGCAGTAATAATTTTGCAAAATCGTAGCAAAAATGTCCACCTGGGGAAATTTCTAGTTCAAAAATTGTAGGTAAGGCAAAACAAATTCTCAAAATATTAAGAACCTGCCATAATTTTGTGATTAAATAATTTTTTTTCGTATTTCTCTGCCAACAATTATAGACATCTAACGTACACTAGTAAAATTAAAGATAAATTTAGCAAGTATTATTTTAATTCGTCAGAGCCAACTTGGATGTATTTTTCAAAATGGAAGTTCGAAAAATATATTTTACAAATAATTTAATTTTAATATTTCTGCAATTAATATTTACTTAATACCAATATACCCTTTGTATATTGCTGTTAAAGATATGTAGAACACTTTTGTATATACATTTTGTAACATTTTTGCTTTTTTCATTGAAAAACTTGAAGCTAAAAAACACCAATTTTACTATGGATTCCTATGAAAATCAGTGAAAAGTTAAACCACTAAAGAAAGCTTCTAAAAATACGTCATAATCATTATGGCTTTATACTCTAGAAGGCTCTGGTTCAACTGCTGCGGCTGAAATAATTCATTAAATAAAATATTAATTCTAAATTATATCGATACTTTGTAAATTTCTATGATAAATTATATCGAATTATATCGATACTTTGTATCAATTGCTTATTATGTTCTTTGACGTACAAGTATTTAAAAAGTAGAAACACTAATGCCTACTGATTTGTCTCCTAGACGGGTTCGAATTTTCGTTATGAATGTGCTAGCTATTGAAAATACCCGCTCATTTTCGGTAGAAGTGGGTTTAACTGAATTCATTGCATTCTGCAGATTGTTTAAGCTATCCGTTTTCTTTCCAGTTGCCTCATATAATTGAAATTCCTTTTTTACCGACGATAACGATAAGCTGTCGTTATGTATTGTATGAGCATGAGGTAATATTATTGAAGAAATAGCATTGTTGAGTTCTTCTGCTAGACTTGCTGATTCACCCAAAATTAGAATATCTGCTTCTATAGCAGTGTTGTCTGGTTTATCATTCTTTGAATTTAAGTTATGTGTTGGAAAAAGCCTCAACATCAAACTACTAGCAAAACTGGTAATAGATGTTTTGGATAAATAGTTGAAAAACTTGTTTTTTCTCTTTTCTAGTCTTGTTTTTAAACAATCTAGCAGCTTCCAGTTCAGTTGCGATTCTTGATTTTCTAGTTTTTCAGACATGAAATTCAGAATAGCTTCCCTTGATAAATGGTTGCATCTTGTCGGCTAAGAGCTTCAACTCCTAATTTTACGGGTCGCAAACAGTTAAGTATTTCTTCTAAGGTGGCAATGTGTTCCGAATTCCATAAATTCATTGAATTCAATTCTGTCAAAGTCTCCTCAATGCATTCATTTATATCCAAAAATCGCGCTATCATTGGTTCCACGGAAATCCATCTTGTCCATTCAATATTAAACTTATTTCTTTACCTATTCTCCGTTTCACATTATTCTGTAGAACAGAATTCCGAACCGGCGAATACTTGAAAAATTGTACTATCGCTCGTGTGTCTTGTAACAAGTAGTGTCTGCAATGAAAGCCAGATTCCACTTGTTACATCGATTTTTGAATCTTACTTGCTTGATAAATACCGGCGGCATGATTCCTGCAGCTCGGTCAGGTAGAGGATGTGGTGTGGGTAAAGGTACTCACAAGTAAGATCTTGTTAGCCGCATGGGTTAGGAGTTAGTGTGAGCTAGTTGCTCAAAGTCGGTACGAAACGTTTGGTGGGGCTAAAGCTCCCCAAATCATGAGCTGCCAATTGCAACTAGGCAGGAAATGGTGAAAACAATGTTATATTGGCTTAGGGTTACATAAGGCTACGCCATGCTCTGTTTAAACGGAAATTGACCTCTGGCGACGATTGTTATTGCCATTAGTTATCGTTTGGTGTTAATTTATTGCTTATTTGGACCGGTGGACGTTGTTGGCAGAAGAGCGGGTATGGTGGTTAACACCATATGTTCCCTTGCCGCCTCTTGCGAGGCTGCCAACAGACATCCAACGGTCGTTACTCGGGGATTAGTCGGTTGTTTGGTTAGTTATAATTACCTGCAGTTATTTCCATTTTCTCCTTCGTAGTAGTAAAATAATATAAAATAATGTTGATTTTAGTTTTACATGTATTAATTTACTCTTTTTATTTAAACTCAATTATAATCCAAAAGTATTTCCAGCAAAACGAAAAACCGACGAAAGAAGAACCCCAAACAGAAAATTGTTCAGGTTTTTATACAATTTTGATGTATAATAGCAAAGCAACCTTGATTATACAAGCCATAATCTAAAAAATGAAGCTTTTATAAGGGAATTAGAAACGAGGAAAAAACCAAAATTTTCATAGTAAAACACATAAAACATATGGGAAATCACTTTTTTTCCTAAGACAAATTTGTAAATGAAAACGTTGCAAATTCTTAATTATGATTTCTGAAATATTTTCATAAATGTTTGAATTTCAACATATATAAATCTCGTTTAAGTAAATCGTTTTCATTTTCTTGTAATAATTGATTTATTTAAACCAAAATGTAAAAAAAAGTTCATAACAACAGCTTTCTGGTCAAATTAAAAAGAAAAGCTTACTACAAATCGTGTGCATTAAGTCAATATACATAGATGGCAGTGGGCAGTAAACATTTTGGAAAACCGTACCAAAAATCGCCACTTGAGGAAATTTAAGTTCAAAAATTGTAGGAAAAGCAAAACAAATTCTCAAAATATTAAGAACGTGTCATAATTTTGTGATTAAACAATTTTTTTCGTATTTTTCTGTATAAATCTGAGACATCTAACGTACACTAGTAAAACTAAAGATAAATGGAGCAAGTATTACTTTAATTCGTCAGAGCCAACTTTGATGTATTTTTCAAAATGAAAGTTCGAAAAATATATTTTAGAAATAATTTAATTTTAATATATCTGCAATTAATATTTACTTAATACCAATATACCCTTCCTGTATATTGTTGCTAAAGATATGTAGAAAACTTATGTATAAAAATTTTGTAACATTTTTGCTTTTTTCAATGAAAAACTTGAAGCTAAAAAACACCATTTTTACTATGGATTCCTATGGAAATTAGTGAAAAGTTATACCACTAAAAAAGCTTCTAAAAAATACGTCATAATGATTATGGCTCTATACTCTAGAGTCTAGAAGGCTCTGATAATAGGCCGACAACTAGACTGATTTCAAATAAAGAAAATGTAAAATAACCCATTGTTATTGTATAATCCACGCTGCTAGGGGCAACGTGAGTTATATTTTGTATAACAAAATATTGAGTAGTCATTGCAAAATTATGCATAGGTTTCGTAATTTACGTCAAAGAAACACGTCACATAAATTTAAAAAACGGTCACTTTGATAAAATGTATTTCAAAATTCAATGCTTCAGTGTGAAAACACAAAATGGAACTATTTCTTATTAATTTACGATTATTTACATTTATTTTACCAAACTTGGATAAAATGTTGTATGCCACTCGTGAGCAAAGAGATATTATCCACTCGGGATAATATCCCACTCGGCTATCGCCTCGTGGGACAAACTTATCCCTCATGGATAATATCTCGTTTTGCTCACTAGTACCATAAATAACTATTATGTTTACTTACAAAAAGCTGAGTGCACAACTTTAACAATTTTATTGTGTACAAACAAACTCGGACGTAAACATAAATGAAATAGAATTTTATGGGTCGCTTGCCAATCCGTGGAACAGATAATTTACGTTAAATTATTTCAAGCACGATTAATTCAACTTAATTCACGTAATTGAAATGGTAACTGCATCCGGATTTTGTCATGTAACTTTAATTGGTTAGAAGAAATTATCTTTAAGGTAGGGATGCAGGTTTTATATATAGGATTATATATATTGGGTAACGGGTAATGACATGTGCCCGTTACAGTATGTTATTGCCATTGCTAACTTTTGTGAGAATTCAAACTCCTCATTATTATTTGGAATTATTGTGAATCCAAATTCCATGCTCTGAGCCTGAGCATCATTTTCGTGTTCTGAGTCTGAGTCCGTGCAAATTTCGATTGCCGTGTCGGTGTTTTCTCTGGGTTTGGTTTTTTTTTTTGATAAAAAACATCAATGACACTTAAATGAATGCCATAATTGGCAAAGTTGGTATTTAGCGGGACATTCTCGGCCATATTTCTCCATAACAGTTGTTCCATCGTTAGTGGTTGCCACAATGTCTCTCTCAAATGATAATCCGAATTGCTGTAAATGATTCTCTATGACAAACATCGTTCTATTTGCGTCACATGAACCGTTAATGCGAACAAGACCCAAATTGTAAAATCTTCCATTTCCATAATATATATTTATGTTGATATAACGTCTTTGACGTTCACTTGTCCATTCATCTACAGTGAGCTGTATTTTATATTGTTTGTTATTTCTTTCGAAAGTTTAATAAGCAACATTCGAATAAGCAACATCATTGAATTTGCCGATTTCGGTAGAGCATAACCACGAGCAACCAACGCTTCTCTAATAAATTTAGATTTTGTTATTCCATGAATTGAGAAATTATCAATAACAGCCATCCGTGACACAATTCCTTCTAATGATTCTCATTGTAGAAATTTTTCGATTTTTTGGACACACGACACTCTCATAACATTTGAACTTTCTGAATTAAAAATTTAGTTTATTTTTGAGGTGATTATGCAAAGCGCTGGTAGATGATCCTTTACATTTGAGGAGATTTTTGCATAAATAACAAATGGCTTTATCACTATGAATTTTTTCAAAATATTCCCAAACACTCGACTTCTTTTGGGCGGATTGGGCCAATTTTATACCACAAGGTCACAACAATTAAATTATTAAAATTAATATATTTTTCACAAATTAGACAATTGACAATCTAACAACGTGACAATGTCACACGTAAAGCAAAAGCTGATCTACGCTCGTATAAAGATAATATTTCTCTTCTTCCTTTAATGTGTATGTATGTGAATGCATTTGTGTACAAAATATTAGTAAAGTGTAGTGAAGAGAAACAGCAGGTTTTCGGTTGCAAAACCGTTATCCGATTGAGTAAATTAAAAAAAACGCTTCTCTTATCTCTTCTCATTAAATCGATTTCGTTTGTTTTTGGTCTAAGTATTTTTTATTTTTATTTTTTTAAATTTATTTTATTACGACTGAGACTGCGCTCATCTAGCAATTTTTCTTTCAAATACAAATTTTTATATATCTAGTAAAATTCACGTTTGTTGGGGTGTAACCCGCTGGTTAGCCCCATAATTAATTAAACCTATTTATTAATTTTAGTTTGGTAAGTTCACTAGGCCAAGTGGCTTCGTTTTTTGGAGTCTTCTTTCAACGACAGGGTTATCTATCATATGGCGAATATAGGGGTTTCCATGTTCCTGGAGCCTTATTTCGCGTTTTGCGGCATGCATTTTTATTTCCACTTTGATGTATTCCATCCGTAGGTCTCTGTGAAGGTCTTCATTTCTTGCGTACCACGGAGCATTGACGATGCTACGAAGAACCTTGTTTTGAAACGTCTGTATCATTTTGGCGTTTGTTTGCTTGGTACATCCCCAGAGTTGTATACCGTAGTTCCATATCGGCTTCAAAATTTGCCGATATAGCAGCAGCTTATTGTGAATTGTAAGCTCAGAGCCTCTACCTAGAAGCCAATACATTTTTCTGAACTTTATGTTAAGTTCTTCTTTTTTCTTTTTGACATGCTCTCTCCACTTAAGCTTGGCATCGAGGGTCATGCCAAGGTATTTAGCTGTATTTGCATATGGCACGAGTCGCGAGTTAATTTCTATAGGTAGGTGGTAAGCCTTTTGATAAGTAAAGTTAATATGCGTGGATTTTGTCTCATTAAGTTTGATTCGCCAACGCTTTGTCCAGTTACAAACCGCATTGGTCATCCTCTGGAGTTTGCTCGTTGCATCAGCGACATTATTTCCAACTGCCATAATAGCTGTGTCATCTGCAAAGGTGGCTATGGTTCCTTCATTTGTGGTTGGTATGCCCCTAGTATATAATAAATACAGGATTGGTCCTAAGACACTCCCCTGCGGGACACCGGCAGAGATTTTCTTTAGCTCAGAGTATTCATCCTCATATTTCACTCGAAAGTGTCTATTGGATAAATAAGATCTTAGTATGGCATAGAATTGTCTCGGTAGATCTCTATGCAGCTTATATTCCAGACCACTGTGCCAGACTTTATCGAATGCTTGCGCGACGCCCAGGAATATGCTTGAGCATACTGTTTTACGTTCTATCGTTCTTTCAATTTTGTTGGTGATTCTATGGACCTGTTCAATTGTAGAATGCTTTTCTCTGAATCCAAATTGATGTGGAGGAATTAGTTGTCGGGCCTCAATTATTGGTTTAAGTCTCTTTAGTAATAATTTTTCAAAGAGTTTTGATATAATTGGTAACAGAGAAATTTGCCTGTATGATTTTTTATCGTTAGGTGGTTTATCAGGTTTTGGTATCATGATTACTTCTGCTACTTTCCATTGATTTGGAACATATTTTAACCGAAAGGTCGCATTGATTATGTGTAGTAGCTTACGAAATCCTTTGTCTGGTAGAGCTTTGATAATTTGGCAAGTAATCAAGTCATACCCTGGGGCTTTTTTAACATTCATGTTACTTTTCACTTCTTCTTTTAATTCTTTGAGAATTACTGGCCGTATTTCAAACTCATCCAGCTTGTGAGTAGATATTATATTTTCATTGGAAGTTTGCCTTGGTAGTGGTTGGAAGGTTTCCTGGAGATACTCCGCAAATAGATCAGCCTTCTCTTTGTGGCCTCTTGCCCAGGTTCCATCATCCTTTTTAAGTGGAGGCACTTGCATTTTGGGTCTTTTGAGTCCCTTCGTCGCCTTCCACAGTGAGTAATCAGAATGTTTTTCATCAGTTAGGCTAACTAAATATCTGTTGATTGATTCATTTTTAACTTCTTTAAGAAGGGATTTGAGACTGTTACATAAATTGTTAAGAATTGTTTTGTTCTCCGGTGTTCGATTAATTTGCCAGGTTTTACGAGCTCGTCGTTTTTCTCTTACCAACTCTCTAACTTCCATTGGGTAGGATATGTTAAACGTCTTCTTATTTTGCAAAATGGGAGTACTTGCCAATGCAGCATAGTGAATTATTTCATTGAGTTATTCCAATTCGTCTTTCAACTGTCGAGAATTTCTTATCGGTACCTGGAGATTGATTTTGTCCTCCATTATTTCACGAAAGAGATCCCAGTTTGTTTTTGAATTTGTTAATCTGGGTGCACTTTCCCTTTGAATTACAGTCAGTGCTGTCATGATAACCGGTGAGTGATACGATACTAGAGAATTGCTGTTTTCAATGTGAATATAGTTTTGAGATATACCTCTTGCTACATACAAGTCGATTAGATCCGGTATCTTAGCTTCGTCACTGGCCAGTATGTTGGGGAACCACCAGAGTAAAATTCACATTTTGATGTCTGCGCTGCTTGAAACAATTCTTTACCCTTTGACGTCATAAGTTTAGATCCCCAATAGATGTTTTTTGCATTAAAGTCTCCTCCAATAATAAAATCACGTCTTAACGATTTAAATAGTTTAATGTAGTCCTCCCTTTTCAAGTTATGCCGGGGAGGACAATATATTGCGGAGACAGTAACCTGTCTGTGTTTAATGTGAATCCTAACAGTGGTGACTTGCATTGTTTCTTCTTCGATTTCTGTTTCTACATGGTGTTTTATATTTTCTTTTATAAGTAATGCTGAACCACCTCTTGCTCTTTCCGCTGGATGAATGGAATGATACAAGTTATAACCTTGGATTTTAACAAACGAAGATTTAACAAAATGGCTTTCGGATATTAGAAAAATGTCGATTTTTTCTGTATTTGAAAATATTTCTATTTCTGGAATATGTTGCATAAGTCCATTCGCACTCTAGATTGCTATTCTGAAAGTTGTGTTCTTACTTAACATTTTTTATCGGATTGCGTTGTGGGAGTTGCATTTTCTTCAGTTGATCAAATATCATGTTGTTCAGGTTACTTTGGTCATCTAGCCGCTTTGTAATAGCTTCGATGCTGTTCATAATGTTTTCCATAATTCGATTATTTTTAGAGCCCATATATTTGGTTGAACCCGAGCCTTTCACTGCCTGAGCAAATGTTCTTCTTTGCCCTGCGTTGCTTGGTTGTGGATTTTGATCAATCTGATTTGATGGTTGAATCCTTCGAATTTCATGATATTGCGATTGATTTCGTGATTTATCTCTTAATTTTTGTAGGTGTTTAGCAACCTCACAGCCCCGATAATTGGCCGGATGTTGGCCTTTACAATTTATACACTTAGCTGGTACATCTCTCCCTATTGTACATGCCTGGGTAAAATGTTTACCTGAGCATTTTACACATCTCGGATCCCGGCTGCAATATTTTTGGGTGTGATTAAATCCCTGACATTTTTTGCATTGGGGTATGCGTGTAGGGGTTCTCCTCATTGGTTCAATTTTTACCTTCAAGTGAAGAATTGCTTTTATACGATAAATATTTTGAACATTCTCTGAGTTATCAAATACTAGCATAAAAAGAGGGAGTCCCCTTTTATTGAAAGTTGGGTTTCCTTCTTGATTTTCTAATCTCTCTTTTTTAATCATATTCACTGCATCTAGTATTTGAAGGCCTTTATTTTTTAAGTCTTCCATTATTTCATCGCTTGAGCAAGTGTGATGCAAACCTCTTGCCATAACTTTTATCGGTCGAGCCTGTTTGTCCTCATAGGTAAACCACTGATACCTTTCAGCATTCAACTTCATAGATAATGTTCTATAGTGTTCTGAGTCCAGAGTATTAATTTTCCAAACGTCATTGTTTAGCGCTGTTTTCTTATATTCTTTGTCAGTAACCGATTTCATTAGTGACTGAATTCTTGGGTAACTGGTTACTCCCACGATATTTATTGGTGGGGGTGGTTTTTCTTTCGGTTGCACCAGTTTTGGTGCAATGTTCTTGGTAGATTTACTACCTTTCGGTTGATTGGCCTCGGGTTGGACAACTTTCGGTTCGGTACTTGTAGTTCCACTAACATTTAGTTGTTCAACCTCAGGTGACGATTCAGCTTTTCTTTTCTTACCCTTCCTGGACTGTTTTTTCTTCTTTAGAATGCAGTTCGTCTCTCTTTCTAATTCATCCTCATCAGTGAGATAGTTGACTTTCTCTGGTACTTTCTCAATACTCTCTAATTCGCTTTGTTCTTTAGCATCCCGATTCATTTTTAGAAGTTCATTTTCTCGCTTTAGATACTCAATTTCTTCGCTTAGCTTGGCAAATGATTGCTCCATCTTCTGTAGCCTCTCAAAGAGATCCATATTTTCCTTTTCTAGGTCAACAGTTCTTTCACTGAATCCTACTGCTCGCAGTGTAAAATTTCCGCTGGCATCACTTCTTTCATGCAGTGTTTGGCCCTCCTCAAAATCCATAGGGCCAGCCTTCGAAGAGGATGGACCCCCCCCCCCCCCCCCCCGAATGTATTGTCCAGTCGACTGACTGGAATACCACTTGGGGTAATAAATTTCTCTGATTTATGCATTGCATAGAGTCTTGTTGGTGATCGTGGCACTATGGAACTTCTTCCAAATGGATTTACAGAACTTATCACCTCTGTAGTATTGCGCTCATTGAATAACGACGACTGGGAGCCCGCTTGCTCACCCCTCAAAGTCGCCGGCACTGGGTATCCGTTTCCCTGCGCCGTAAGGTTTTCTCCATTAGAGTCGCCCATATTGGTTATTATATTCAGGGAACCACCCCTAGCTAGTTTTGGTCCACGAATGGTATTTTATTTCCCATTTACCCTCCGACAAATCGGTTAGGGTTTCCCCTATCCGCCACCTGGGGACGCGCCCGATGCAGCTCCACACGAGAACATTTAAATGATACTTTTAACAACAGCAACAGACGTTACCCCACATAGTAATTAAAATCAATGCCAAATAATTAAAACGATCTTTGGTATAAAGCCTTTCAATGCCAAATGTTAACGTGAAACCTCATTGAATGCGCAAACGGAGTATTAAAAATGTATCTGTACTATCATCAAAAATTATGTTGCGCTTTGCATAATATGTGCATGTCAAGTAAATTGGACAACGTTCCACCAGAAAAAAATTACGATTAATTTAACGGGATGATTATCACCGGAAGCGACAGATTAATTAACAAATAAATCTATTATTGAATGCAGGTAGGAGGATACAAGAAAACATTGTTAGACAATATTTTACAAATTAAACATTCGAGGTCTCAACATTTTGTAAATTTTTAAAATAAAAATTGTTCAGTAAGATTTCATAAAACTCGCATTAAGAAATAAATATTTTCTGTATTGCCACAGATAACTATACCAGATATCGATCTTGTGTGGTCAAAATTTCCATAAGTAAGTTTAAGCTAAGACAACTAATCCAACTGTAATGTAACCCAAAGTGAAATAAACCAATATAAAAATTTATTTTTTCATCCTTAATTACTGTTGAGTGAGTTGAGTTGGGGTTGGATTAGGATGTAGTGAGCAGTTAACCAATTTTTTATATATGCTGGTTTGAGGATTCAGTTTGGCGTAGAGTTTGCGGTTGAGTTGGGTTCTGTTTGCAGGTTGAATTAGGGCTAAGTTGGGGTTGGATTAGGGTTTAGTGAGCAGTTAAACTGAGGATTTGTGATTTTTTTTGTAAATATTTTATTGGAATTCTATCTCTTATCCGATTTTGATGAAAGTATTTTCAATGGAAATGGGATTCTCAAATTATTTTTTGATAAAGTTCTGGGATATGGCCAAGTATGATAAAACTTGCCTATTTTGTTAACAGATTATAATGAAATTAAGAGAGGTGGAAATTGGCTACTTCTTAACTGGTTTTAGTGTATATGACAACCGCGATGAAAATGGGATATGGCCAATTATGACGGAACTTGGCTATTATTAACCGATATTATTAAATTTGATATATGCCTTGGAATCGGGATTTTAAAATGATTTTTTGTAGTGTTCTAATGATTTATAAAGTAACCTTTCGTTTTTTTCGTTTTTTTTTAAGGAGAGGATTAAAGTTGTGCTTAGGATCTGTTTCTTATTAATTAGTTTGCTCAACCGTAGACACACAGAGTTCTTTTTTGACTGGAAAAGGGGAAAGAGGGAAAAGAAATTTCATCAGGCTCATTGCACTTCGTAATATAACATATATATATATATATATATATATATATATATATATATATATATATATATATATATATCTTTGACTATATATTTTTAAATGGACTGCTAGTTGCTTACTTCATATGCGATCCAACATACAGTGGCGGTCAAGAGGCAAATCGTGGCGAATTCGCTAACTAAAAAGTTCGTTACCATTTAATTTATTAGGAATAATCGAAAAATCAACATTAAGATTAAATTTTATAAAAGAAAACATCATTAATATTTGAAATTATAAGCAGTTGCAAGCACTGAATATTAAAATAAACATTTATTTTTGTATTCACAGATGCACAAAAACAGCCTTAAGCCGCGTCCACACGGGGTGTGAAATGTACACTTATGCGTGCGTATTCGCTTATTTAGCGAATGTAGGCGGTTATGCGGGATGTGTACATTTATCACATTTCGGTATACACGATTCGTTAAATGTTCATTGATCACATGTAGGCGAATGTAATGAACATTTCTACTCTGGTATATATTTTTAGTACCTTGATCATACAATTTTTAATGAAAATATCACATTCCTCATGTGAAAACCATCCACACGACGTTTACATTCGCTAAATGCGCGCATAAGTGTACATTTCACACCCCGTGTGGACGCGGCTTTATCTGTCAATGGCAAACTGGTATCACAACCAACCACGACACACTTTCTCCCCATTTTCAGTAAAAATAAAAGAAACCGAGGAAACATTTTGTGCAAAAATCACAATTAAAATATCTCAAATCAAATTAAATTGAATTTAAAACTATAAAACGGTGACAAAATAGAAAACACACGAAAAGGAGCCAAAAATTAAATAAAAATTTATTGATGTTGACAACTTTGACAAATCTTTAGTTTTCGTTTTTGCCGCAATTTGCCTCTTGACCGCTAGTTGTATGTTGGCATCATCATTTATTTGAAAATTATATTGAACTGTCATTGTATTAGCGGTCCATTCTAATTCTATTGTCTAAGATATATATATATATATATATATATATATATATATGAGGCATTCTTTGTCAACGGGAGACCCCCCTCTGCCCAAAAATTGTAAAAGTTTTTTAGAACGTGTTTGGTCACATATTAAAGCCTATCATCTCTAGTTTTTGAAACAGCGTGGCAGTTTTTGAAAACGCATGATGGCGGACCAATATGGCGGCTCAAATGCGACGACCACCTCCTGAGATGCCGTCTTATCAAGCTAACGCTCGCCCAAGTCCAGTGTTGTGCCGCGCAATCTACATGGCGTAATTACACGATTGTCTACACGTGTAGACAATGTATGTAGACAATTCAAAAAATGACGTCGACAACGTAGACAATGTCGACAATGTAGACAATGCGGCGACAATACACATCAACAACATTTTTTGATAACTTCATATTTAAGTGGAATTAATTTAATAGGCACATGCCTAGTTTAAAGTGTGATATTTGCATATTTGATTCATTTGGTGCAGTCTTATTAATTTAAATTCCAGAATACTTAAAAAGCTAAAATGTGCTTAAAAATTACAAAAATATGATATTAAGTGTCTTGTGTTATTAAAAGTGTTTTAAAAATGTTAAAGTAAAAGTTTAACTTGTATGCATCCCTGAAAAATTATAGCATATTATAGTACTTCGCTAAACCTATCATATAATATTTTATTTTTGGTCTCCTTGCTCTAGGTTATCAATTCTGGCTATATGGTTGATTTAGGAACTTCAACTATAAGCGTAGTTCGCAGAAATAATTAAATCTAAACATAGGAAAACACAACAAGAAAAATTGATTGTCTACGAATTTTCTACATTGTCTACGTCAAAAACTATTGTCTACGCTATTGTCGACACTTACATGTAGACAATCTTAAATTACGTGCAGACGCACAACACTGCCCAAGTCACAATAAAATTATAGGAAAACCTTATCATTATGTATTTTAAGTCGCTGATTACGAATCCAACATCACTTTTGACTAAAAATGCTGTGTGTCGTTCCTAACCTCAAAAAAATTTAGAAAAAAGCAGTTTTTTGTATTTAACGATGGTTGAAATCATAATAAAATTATGAGGAAAGTTTACTTTTATATATTTTTGGTCGCTGAATACGAATTCAATATCATTTTTGACCGAAAATGCTTTGGATCGTCCCTAACCTCAAAAATTCTCTTAAAAATCAATTTTTGTATACTTAATGATCGCTGAAGTCGACACACAATCATAAAAACAGCATATCTTTATATATTTTTATTCGCTAGATTTATATCTAATCGTATTTGTCGCTGAAAACGCACTACGATGTTCCTAACTAATGCAAAAATGCAGTTTTTGTGCCTACTTAGCGATCGCTCAAATCATCATAAAAGCATGAAAATGACTTATTATAATTCAGATTCAATTGTTTAACTCGTATCTGACCTCATTCTTGACTGGAGACGCATTTGTTTATTCTTAACCTCGAAAATCTTTTAGATTTTCTATTACTCAACGCGACGGCGGATTTAGAATTCTAAGATGGTTGATTTTAAATGGTTGCCTCTAAACGAACAACTACTCAGAAAGGGGCATACTGATAGATGTTGCAACCCTTACAATGTTTTAGGTCACAAAGGTTCTGATTTGCGATATTTATCCAAAAATCAGAAACGACAATTTCCTTCCTTTCCTTCAAATGCAAAAATATGTAGTAAGTGTAGAAAACACGATATTGAGCCATTGGATGAAATCAACTCCGATTTATATAAAAATGAATCAGGCGATCACATTAATACGGTTTTTAATGATTCTTTTAATTCTAATACTATTGCACCTTCTTCACCTGAAGCTACCGTGGTTCCACCAAAAAGGGAATTAGAATTGGATGAGATGCTTACTTCGTTAAAAGAAAAATTTTCAAACTTATCCGCAAAGATTAAGTATTCTCACAATCGCCGTACCATCATGGCCAGTAAATAAAATAGCCAACAAATTTGGATGCAGTTGGCAATTGGCACAAAAATTTAATATGCTTAGAGCGTCAGAGGGTATCTTAGGAAATATGACTCTGAAAGCTGGTAGAAAATTATCTGAAGATACTGACAAGAAAATTATTTATTTTTATACCAACGATGCAAACAGCAGAATAATGTCTGGTACACGAGAGGGAATGTTTCCGTGAAAAGTTCGGAAGGTCGTAGCTTGATACAGAAACGACTCTTGTTGATGGATTTAAGAGAGTTGTATACAACATACAAACAAAATTATGCAGACTTTCCTTTAAGTTTCAGCAAATTTGCTCAGCTCCGTCCGCAACATTGTATTCTTGCAGATTCTAGTGGAACACATACAGTCTGTGTTTGCACAATCCATCAGAATTGTAAATTATTATTGGATGCTTTAAATATAAAAGAACTCACTGAAGATTCACAAAAACCTATGAATAACTATAAGGACTGATAATATTCATTTGAAAAAAATTATTTACTTTAGTGACGGTGCTAAACAATACTTTAGAATAAATTCCAAATAATGAACCTAAAATACCATAAAGAAGACTTTGGCGTGCCAGCTGAGTGGCATTGTTTTACTACTGCTCATGGCAAAGGAGCACCAGATGGTGTTGGAGCATTATTTAAAAGAGAGGCTTCTCGAAGTAGTTTATTGTGTAGTTTATTCCGAGAAACTATTTCAATGGGATCAAAATCATTTCGAAACTATATCAACTTTTTATTATAATAAGAAAGATCAAGGTAAGGTTGCTCGTTCACTAACAAGACGTTTTGACAAGGCACCAGCTGTTCCAGCAATACAGAAGAGCCATAGCTTTACTCTAAGCCGACCCAATGAGCTACATATTAAAAGGTACTACGATGCAGAGTTTGGTAAATCATTAGTATATGCAAAAAAATGAAAAATGATCATTTCTATGCATTAAGTATAAGATAATACCCAGAAGACAATAAAACAATCCGGTGTTGTAAAAAAAAGACGACGCTTAATGTTGTAAAAGACGCTTACTTTCTTTCTGTGTAACTAATGATGTGAGATCTAATTAGGCAGTAATGCTTCTGCTAAGATTTTAGGTTCGTAGCGATACTGTGGCTCCTAGTATCGATAGATTTCGTCGCTGATGTTAATATCAGTTATAGGTTGTAGTTGGCTTACCGCTGGTGGAGGCCAATTCTGTATTTTAGTATTTCGATAGGTAGATTCTAAATAAAGGGTAGTCGATAACTTACCTCTGGTGGGGGTTATCTCTGTATCGTCGGGCCTAAACAGTCAAGCTATATGAAAGTAGTGCGTTATAGTACAGTGTTAGTATAACTAGTCGGATACTCCAGGGGACAAGGTAGTCACTGGGAAAACATATGCTTTACACTTGTTGGTTTCCCTCTCCGTTACTAAACGGAGATTCGGTGCTACAATGTCATAGAGCCTTGTGCGAGGTGTTAGTAAGATGGTTGTTTGGTTTATACTTACTCCAGATGATTTATTGTTGTGTAGTGGTCACAAATGGAATGCTTTGATGAACGGATAAAGCTGATCTGTTACAACTGCGATTGATGATCTCTTGATGTATGGTACAATTAATAGATAGATTCAGAATCCAAGTTTTATTCAATTGATATATTTCGGTAGGGACTTCTTTTTTTAATTACACAATTACAGTTTCACAATTTTTTTTACTATACTTATTTTTTTATGGATTTGCTTTAAAATCTAATTTTCGGTAGCGCACGGATTTATGTATTATGTTTGAGTTTAATTTGAAAGTTTTTATTTTATTAAGCAGCGATACTTTTCTTTTAATGATTAAAATTGACTAAAAAACGTGTATACGTTCGCGCTTCGATCGATGGACTGATATTTTTTAAGAAAGATTTTTAGCTTATATACATAAAGTTTCTACGTTAATTAACAACAACATTATTTTATATTTTTTTTGTCTTCTAGTATTACAATTTTATTTTCAATTTTTTTTTTTCAAATAAAAGCGAGACGATACATCCGTTAAAAAAAAATATTTTTTTCTTTAGAAATTGCTTGATCGGTAATTTGTGTGTTTTGCATTATTTTAATTTAGCTTGTGTAACTCTCATGTTTCATTATTTTATTTTTTTATAATTTTGATAAAAAAAATGCTTAGCTTACATTTCTCGCGTGTGAATATTTTTTCGCCTAAACGTCCACTAATAATTTTTCTTATTGCTTTTGAACCAAAGATGTCACCAAAAATTTATTCAATTGCTTAAATGTCGATCAAGTCCAAATTAAATGTATTACGTAGAAAAATTAATTTGTATGAACGCAACATTGTATGTATACGATATTATATTTATTCTTATCTTTTAATTGAGAAAAAAAATGTTATTGTAGCGCGCGCGCGTATATTATTTTGTTTTCGCGTTATCTTTATGTATATAGTTTTCTTTTTTAAATAGGTCAATTTTGCTTTATGTTTACTATTTTTTGTTTGTTGTTGCTGGGGATTCCTATATGGAATGTGGATTGTAATCTAATACGTTAGTTCTGTGTATTTATATAAAAAATGTGTACGTCTTATGTATTTTGTTTTAGAATTACGTATTTAGATTTTGTAAATGGGGCAAGGTTATACAACACCGGATCGTGATAGGCAAGTGGACTCCACGGGAATCATCCACCCCAAGGAAACACACTGCTACCACGTCCACATCGTTGTTTCTGGGTAAAGCTAAGGGTAGGTAAATAACACTAAGACTTGAATACATCTTAGTATTTACTATATTTTACTGTAATATCGATATTAGTTCTAAGCATAAACACAAATTTGAGATCTGTTATCTCCGGAACTAAAAGCATGCTCAACTTCAAATTTTGAGAGAAATAGTGTCTTATCATTAACTGTCGTGTAGGATAGAATGCAAGTCCACTTTTAAGGGTTACCAAACAGGCGAATTTAGTCACGTTTCCAAGGGCGGATTTACTTGAACGATTGTTGAACACATAAAACTACTTCTTGAAACAATTTTGGGATTTTCGAGATTAGAAATAAACAAATGCGTTTTCAGTCAAGAATGAGGTCAGATACGAGTTAAATAATTGAATCTGAATTATAATAAGTTATTTTCATGATTTTATGATGATTTGAGCGATCGCTAGGCACAAAAAACTGCATTTTTGATTTTTTTTTAGGTTAGGAATATCGTAGTGCGTTTTCAGCGACAAATACGATTAGATATAAATCTAGCGAATAAAAATATATAAAGATAAGCTGTTTTTATGATTGTGTGTCTACTTCAGCGATCGTTAAGTATACAAAAATTGATTTTTAAGACGATTTTTGAGGTTAAGAACGATCCAAAGCTTTTCAGTCAAAAATGATGTTGAATTCGTATTCAGCGACCAAAAATATATAAAGGTAAACTTTCCTAATAATTTTATTATGACATCAACCATCGTTAAATACAAAAAACTGCTTTTTACTAAACTTTTTTGAGGTTAGGAACGGCACACAGCGTTTTTAGTCAAAAGTGATGTTGGATTCGTAATCAGCGACTTAAAATACATAATGATAAGGTTTTCCTATAATTTTATTGTGACTTGGGCGAGCGTTAGCTTGATAAGACGGCATCTCAGGAGGTAGTCGTCGCATTGAGCCGCCATATTGGTCCGCCATCATGCGTTTTCAAAAACTGCCACGCTGTTTCAAAAACTAGAGATAATAGGCTTCAATATGTGACCAAACACGTTCTAAAAAACTTCAACAATTTTTGGGCAGAGGGGGGTCTCCCGTTGACAAAGAATGCCTCATATATATATATATATATATATATATATATATATATATATATATATATATATATATATATATATATATATATATATATATATATATATATATATATATATATATATATAGTTATGTTCCAATGAACTAGTAAATATGCTAACTAGTCATATTCTATAACATTCCATTCCCGCGCATATAACATATCAAGTAAAGTCGTTGAACAACAAAATTGTAGAATTAACAAGAATCAACAAGTCTAAACAAGATAACATATTGAAAATGCATCGTTGCAATAATTAGACACTTAAATAAGAATAATCATTTTATTAGAAATTATATTTTTTAAGTTTAGTTTTAAGATCTAACTCAATGTAATAAGACGGAAAAAATAAAATTGTGAAAATAAATAATTTTTTTTATGTTTTAATCCGCCTTCGAAATATAATTGGCGCAGCCGTACGGCAAAGTGAAAGTTCAAGTGTATTGTGTTAAGTGCATAAAAACAGCGAATAAAAACTGTTTATAAGAGTGAATCCGTGGAAATAATTCGAATAATTATTTCAACTTTTTTTTTGTGACATTTAAAATTTGTGACAATTTAAAAAAAAAATAAGAAAAAAGTGACATCCTAGGCTGAAGGTGAAAACACCGCCGAAAGGAGTTGTGATTCCGCCAATAAACACACACCACTGCTACACTTTGGGACCGAAACCATCCACGACAGCAAAACAAGGTAAGAGTTTAATTTTATTTTATAATAAATTTTGTTTTTGCCAAAATCGTGCACTACTAGATAGACACGATAAATTAAAAATTTAATCACATCAAGTGCATACTACAAGATAGGTGTAGGAAAGTGATAGAATTTTGTGGGAAACGTCAACCGTCGCGCACTATAAGATAGACGCGAAAAGACGAATATTTCAATCTCCCAGTGCTAGGTCAAGGTAGACAAAATTTTTCGTAACAAGAAAAACTGCACGAGAGAAAAGAAAAATCTTGAATACTTTATAGCTAATCGAGGTATAAAGTTAATAGAAAAAGAAACTCGTGAAGAGATGAACGAGGAACAATCACAAAAGTTAAATGAGCAACTGGCAGCGATAACAAACCAGTTAGCTAACCTGATTCAGAAGAATACTGAACAGGATCAGGTACTGCAGTACCTCAGCCTAAAGGTTGAGGCACCACCAGCCCCTAAACCCAAGGAAGAAACGGGAGAGAATCGAACAGTTTTCGATATATTCCGAATTCCCGACCCTATCAAGTCGATTCCTTCTTTCGACGGTAATAAAAACAGGTGACCTCGTGGTTGAAAACAGCCGAGGAAACACTGAATTTATTTGCTCAAATAGTCCCTCAGGCACAATTTCAAGTTTATGTACAAGCTGTGAGGAACAAAATAGAAGGTGCAAAGGATATATTATGCCTTGCAGGAGACCCTGGTTCATTCCAGGAAATAAAAGAAATACTGCTCGAAGCCTTAGGCGATAAGCAGGAACTCGCGTATTATAAGTCCCAGCTATGGGCAAATAAGCAAAACGAAACTATGACAATTCACAGTTTGTATAATCGGACGAAGGAGATCGTCCAAAATATTAAAACGCTTGCGAAACAAAAAGAAGTGTATAATACCTCATGGCAAGCGATTTGCACTTTTATTGAAGAGGATGCACTTGCAGCATTCATTTCCGGCTTAAGAAAGCCATATTTCGGTTATGCCCAAGCGGCAAAACCCAAGAACATTGAGGAAGCATACGCTTTCCTCTGTAAGTTCAACTCAAACGAGATAATTTCAAATAATTCTCACAAGAATAATCAAGGTCCATCCATTCAAAATAAAACTAACCAAAATTTCCAAAAGCCTAAAGAATGGAACTCTAATAACCATAATTTTCAAAAACAAAAAGACTGGAACTCAAACAACCAAAATTTCAAAAAACCAGGTTCAGTTAGAGAACAGGCTATTCCCATGGATGTAGATGTTTCTATCAGATCTAGAAACACATTCAACAAGAAAATGGTGTACAATCACGAAGTTAGTTCAAAAAATGAGGAACATAGAATTGAAAATTTAAATTTAGAGGAACCATCAACGGAACTCGAAGTAAATTTTCAAGCGGATCCAGAATCGGATACGGAAGATTAAACTTCCTACCGTATCTCAAATGCCACAATAAACAAACTAACCAAAAAATTACCCTATTGTTAGATACGGGCGCTAACAAAAACATTATTAAGCCCAATATTATACCCAATCAGCTCCTAGAATTACAAAACACTTCGGTGAGAAACATTCTTGGAATTCATAAATTAAATAAAAAAGGAAAAATTAATTTAATAAGTAAAAGTTTACCCCCTCAAACGTACTATGAATTAGATTTTCATAGATTTTTTGACGGTATTCTAGGATCAGAATCAATGGCTAAAATGAATGCCAACATTGATTATGGATCAAACACCATTTCCCTAAACGATCAAAAATTTAAATTTTACCGTTATTATCCAGCAGAAAATTTTTATCACCATACAGTCACGTTCGAAACCTCAGAGAACGGCGAATGGGTTGTACCAGAGTATGGTAGAGTAAATAATAAAATTACCATCCAACCTGGTCTTTACAAGGCCACTAACCTCAAAACAACAGTTAGAGTTTTAACAAGTGAGCCCATACCACCAAAAGTATTACCGAAACTCAAGTTGAAAATTAACAACTTCGAGACGATAAAACCTATACCTATTTTTGGTAATGATCCAATCAAAGAGGAAGATATTAGGAAGATAATTAGGATAGAACATCTCAGTGATAATGAAAGAAAAGCTCTCCTCAACACTATTTACAATAACCAAGCAGTACTGTTGAAACCAAATGAAAAACTATCAGCAACAACAGGAATTAAACACACAATTTTTACATGCGATGAAGCACCCGTCTATACAAAAACGTACAGATACCCACACCATTTTAAAGCGGATGTGGAAGAACAAATTCAAGAAATGCTGAATAACGGCATTATCCGTCATTCCAAAAGCCCTTACTCGGCACCAATTTGGGTGGTCCCCAAGAAAATGGATGCCTCAGGGAAAAGAAAAATAAGAGTTGTCATAGATTATAGAAAATTAAATGAAAAAACGATCGATGACAAATTCCCAATTCCTCAAATTGAGGAAATATTAGATAGTTTAGGAAAATCCACTTATTTTTCAACTATAGATCTAAAGTCTGGCTTCCACCAGATTCTAATGGACGAAAAGTCGCAAGCCAAAACAGCCTTTTCGTCAGACAAAGGACACTTTGAGTTCTGTAGGATGCCATTTGGTTTAAAGAATGGTCCGGCGACATTCCAGCGCGCCATGAACAATGTCCTACAGGGACTAGTAGGCAAAATATGTCATGTATACCTTGACGACATCGTCGTTGTAGGGGAAAATTTGAAGACTCATTTAAATAATCTAAACATTATTCTAAAAAGACTCTCAGAATTCAACCTTAAGATTCAACTCGACAAGTGCGAATTTCTGAAAAGAGAGACTGCATTTTTAGGACACATAATAACCCAGGATGGTGTAAAACCAAACAGGGAGAAAGTACAGAAAATATTAGACTGGCCACTACCCAGAAACCAAAAAGAAATTAAACAATTTTTGGGACTTTCTGGTTATTACAGAAGATTTATAAAGGACTATTCCAAAATTGCAAGAAACATGACAAAGTATTTGAAGAAAGACATACCATTAAACATGGCAGACCCCGATTATGTTAAATCATTCGAAACGCTTAAAAACACCATAGCAACCGATCAAATACTGACGTATCCCGATTTCACACAACCCTTCATCCTAACAACGGATGCTTCGGATTATGCAGTGGGCGCAGTCCTCTCACAGATTAAAAACAAAGTTGAAAAACCTATAGCGTTCGCTTCACGAACATTAAATTCTACGGAAATGAGATACGCAACCAACGAAAAAGAAGCTTTAGCGATAATATGGGCCGTAAAGAAATATCAGCCATACCTGTACGGAGGCAAATTTACATTGGTAACAGACCATAAACCTTTAACTTTTATTAAGTCATCAGAAAAAAACTCTAAAATTCTAAGATGGAGGCTCGAGTTGGAGAACTATGACTACGAAGTAAAATACAAAGAAGGGAAAGCAAACGTTGTGGCGGATGCTCTAAGCAGAATGCCAACTACAGATGAAATGAGAGAACTAAATTCAAATGAGGTTGAGAATAACACATCACGTGAATCTCAGAGAACTCAAGGAAATACTTCGGATGAATTAGAAACAATCCATTCGGCAAGCACCTCAGATGACTATTTCATCCACTTCGCGGATAGACCTATCAATTATTACAGAAACCAACTTATTTTCAGGCTTTCAGAGAATATCGATACAATCATTTCAGAAAATATTTTTCCAAATTTTAAAAGAATCATTATGGCACGTAAATCCTTTGAACAAGAGGATATAACCAACTTCATGAAAACATATCACAATGGTAAACAATCTGCAATTCTATCCCCAGAAAGTTTATACCATAAAATCCAAGTGTCTTTTAGACAAAACTTTTCACAGAAAAGCCATTTTGTTTTTGTTACAAAAATGGTTGAAGACGTTAAAAATGAGAATCGGCAAGATGCCATAATAGTTAAAGAACATGAAAGAGCACACAGGGGCATCAAAGAAGTCGAGAACCAATTAAGACGATCATATTTCTTCCCAAAAATGGGCAACAAAATCAAAAATCACATCAATGCATGTACCATCTGCAATATTCATAAATATGATCGCAAACCATATAATATAAAAATCTCACCACGACCGGTTACTGAAAAACCATTAGAGCGGATTCATATTGACATTTTCAGTATTAATAAAATTAGTTTCCTATCAATAATTGATTCCTTTTCTAAGCATCTACAAATGGTTCCAATTAATACCAAAAACGTAACAGATGTAACTAATGCTCTGAATAAATATTTCACGCTTTTTGGAATACCAAATTGCATTATTTCCGATCACGAAACAACCTTTCAATCAGGGCAATTCAAACAATACCTAAATAACCTAAATATCAAAATTGAATATGCATCTTCCTCGGAGTCTAATGGACAAATAGAAAAGACACATGCAACAGTGATCGAAATATTTAATACAAACAAACATAAATTAACGAACACAGATACTTCAGCTGCCATAGAATTGTCAGTTACCCTATACAATAATTCCGTTCATTCCGCAACTAAGTTTACTCCAAATGAAGTAATATTTAACCAAAATAACTTCATAAACCCGATCGAAATTCAAGCACAAGCTAACAATATTTTCCAAATGGTCAACAATAATTTAAATAAAACAGTTAGAAAAATGGAAAAACAAAACGAAATAAAGGAAGAACCACCTAAATTAGTAGAAAATCAGATAGTATTTATAAAACCGAATATAAGGACGAAAGCTCAACCAAGAGCAATCGAAACTCAAATCCAAAAAGTAACGTCCAAAACATTTCAAACAAATAGAAATATAAAGAGAAATAAAAACAAAATAAAAAGAATAAAAGAAAATAATTAAAAATTAATTTTTACCATTTCAGGAAATTCCTATTTTTAATCTATTCATTGGAAATTATAAATTTATTATTGGTATATAAAAATTTAATTGATAAAAAAAAAAAATGTATAAGAAAATGTATTTAATATCAATGTTAGTAATATTAATTTTGGTTTTTCAATATAACAATGCTCAAAAATTAGAAATTAGAAACTTAAATGAAGACCCTTTATTATTAATAAAAACAAACGAATGTAAAATACAAGTGGGAAATGTAAAAATTATACACCCGATCAATCTAACTAGTTTACAGTTAACAGTAGAATCAATCAATAAATTCATTTCTAACAAATTAGATATTAAGGATGATAAATTAGAATTATATAACATTATAAAAGAAAAATGTAAAAAATTAGATAATAACTTGCAACAAATAAAACCATTAAAACGAAATAGACAAAAACGTTGGGACGCCTTAGGCACAGCATGGAAATGGCTTACTGGAAGTCCAGATGCGACAGACTTGAGAATTCTGACAACAACAGCAAACGACTTAATAGAGAACAATAATGAACAATTCCGAATAAATAAGCAAATAAACGAGAGGATACATATGGTAACAGATACCGTAAACAGAGCAATGACAAATACCAATATGGTTAACAAAATAATCATCACCGAGATGGAAATGATTACGACGATCATCAATATCGACACAATCAACGCTATACTAGAAGATATCCAAGATGCTATCATCAGGACGAAGGTTGGATTGCCAAGCAATAAAATTCTGTCATTAAAAGAACTAATGATAGTAAAAAACCTAATGGTCACACAAGGCGTCAAGATTACATTACCAGAAGAAGCATTGCAATATGTAGTACCAAAAATAGCAGCAAACGAAGAAACACTACTGTTCATATTAGAAGTGCCAAAATTGGAAAATGAAACATCGGTAGCAGTACTGGTCGTACCATTAACAATCAACGACACAGTAATTAAGGAATACCCTCAACACCTGATAAAAACAAATCGGGAATTATTTACAACAACAAATTATAAGAACTTCGTCCAGAAACACGCAGAAATCAAGGGATTCGAAGACGACTGCATCAAACCTCTGGTGATGGGGACAAAAAGTTTATGCAACGTGACGGCAAAAACAGAAACGACTATACATTTCATCACGGAAGATAAAATCCTAATAGACAATGCAAAAGATGAGATATTGTCATCGGATTGTGGACCAAACAATCGCACGTTGACAGGCAATTTCCTAATAACATTTTGGAATTGCACGATAATATTGAAAGATAAGAAATTCCAATCGTTCCAAATAAGAAGCGAAACACAGGAAATACAAGGAGCGCTACATAACCTTCAAGCTACTCGACAACTGGTTAAAACTGTCAATATCGATCTAATTGAACAACAAAACCTGCAAAATAGAAAACAAATAGCGAAAATATACACGAAACAAACAGACCATCAATATTGGATATGGTCCTTATCAGGAGGAATATCCGTATCATCAATCGGTATAATAATATTAGTCATCTACATCTGTATCAACACGCGTCAACAAGTCACAAAAGTGGAAATAAGGGATGTAAACAAGCTAAATTCAACGCCAACGAACGAAAATAGCCACTCTCATTATTCGGATTTACTGTCAAAACTGGGCATTAAAGCTAAGGACGAGGACGCCCTTTCTCTACCCCCGGGAGGAGTTATGTTCCAATGAACTAGTAAATATGCTAACTAGTCATATTCTATAACATTCCATTCCCGCGCATATAACATATCAAGTAAAGTCGTTGAACAACAAAAATGTAGAATTAACAAGAATCAACAAGTCTAAACAAGATAACATATTGAAAATGCATCGTTGCAATAATTAGACACTTAAATAAGAATAATCATTTTATTAGAAATTATATTTTTTAAGTTTAGTTTTAAGATCTAACTCAATGTAATAAGACGGAAAAAATAAAATTGTGAACATAAATAATTTTTTTTATGTTTTAATCCGCCTTCGAAATGTAATTATATATATATATATATATATATATATATATATATATATATATATATATATATATACGTACTGTTACGTTTTTGCCTTGTCAATCAAGGTTTATATCACTGGATATACTATTTGCTATACAATTTCCATGTTCACTTATAACTTTTATTTCACATTAAACATTTTTTAAATCACTTTTTATATTCCTTTTTAATCTTCACTTTATCGCTTACCAAAAACTATTATTCCACTTCGAATTCATTCACTCCTTATATACTCAAACCAAAATTTCTTCAAATTTCATGATTGTTCCGTTAAAAATAGTCTAGACACATTAGAACAGTTTTATCATGGAAAATTCTATTGACGATTGGAGCATCACGGATTTCACCTAGTGGAACATTTTTAAACTGAGCTGCCTGATAATTTGACGTTCGAAATTGTTGTAAATAATTCCAATTTTGATTTGTAAACACAATTTTTACTTATGGGATTGCTAATAATTGTAAATAATTCCAATTTTGGACTATAAAAACAAATTTTAATTACCGCATTGCTAAATTTTCTTTCATCGCATTTGTTACAAATGTCATTTTATCAGGTGCATCATTTTAACTATTGTCCTCGAGAGGCGCTTTCTTTACTTTTACAATCGTCAATAGGAGAACTTTCCGCTATCAACTAACTTATTCTACTACTTCCTAGGTGTCACCGTAACAGTATAGTACTAGAAATAAAAATAAACAAAACTGTATTTGCTAGTTGTGTATAGATGGTGTGATTAGTATTTCAATTTACCACCAGATTATATGAACGTGGGGTATAAAATAAACAATAATTGGTTGGTATTTTGTGAAGTGGGGTCAATGAGTTTTGTTTACATTTTTTTCTTAGACCATACAATAGAATGGACCGCTAGCGAAGTGACATTTCCATATAAAGTTGTAAAGTAGCCTGTCTCCAACATCTGCAGCGCAAAGTAGCGTTGTGACCGATAGGGTAACTATAACAAGTATAATCAAAATTAGTACCCACAGATATCACTACAAAATTTAGTAGATACATTTAGTACGAACACTGCAAATTTAAATTTACTTATAAATAAAATAAAAAACGATAATTCAAAAAAATATTTTATTGACCCATAAAACGATAATTTTATTTAACTTTATTCTAACATAAGATTTATTATTTAGATTTAAAAGATTTACGATGGATGAAGTTGCAGTGACATCTGTTGGTATAAACAAATCTACTTAATGTGGTAGCGACATCTATGGGTACTAATTTTGATTATCTTGCTATCGGTCACAAGGCTACTTTGCGCTGCAGATGTTGGAAATAGTTGAAAACCATTACTGGCGGTCCATTATATTATATGGTCTAAGATTGGTTGGTATTTTGTGACATGGGGGTCAATGAGTTTTATTTGCATTTTTTTATATTGTTATGATGACACCTAGGATGGAATGGAATAAGTTAATTGATAGTGCAAACTGCTATTGTACTAAAATGGAATTTTCAATGATAAACCTGTTCTAAATGTTTCTAAACTATTCTTACCAGAACAATCATGAAATTTCGAGAAGCTTTACTTTGAATATATAAGGAGCGAACGAATTCGAATTGGAACATTAGTAAGGGATAGTGTGAAGATTAAGTGAAATAAAAGTGATTTAAAAAGTAACTTAGTGCTATATAAGAAATAAAAGTGGTCAATAAAATTTGTGCAAATATTATAAAAAGTGATTTTGTGAATTAATGTTAATAAATTGTGTTGAATTAATTTTTAGTGTTATATAAATAAATTCGTTTGTGTTAAATTGAAGTGTTGTATTTTATTCACAATCCAGTGATACAAATACCTTGATTGACAAGGCAAAACCTTAACATTATGATTAGTATTATATACTAAATGTCGATATTGCAGAGCTTACTTCTAAAATTTTGTTTATGTACATAATAAAATTTGAGCTAACCAAATTTTTGTTATGTATCCAAGACTTAAGCCGATAATATTGTATTTTTATGTTAATGTCGCAAAGGTTGCTAAGTGTACAATGATCTGTTTTCCTGCTATTAAATTACATTTTTGGTTTTATTAAATCCTAAACACTATTTGTAAAATATAATGAATTTAAAAAAATAATGCCGAATGTATTGTACAAAAGTGTCTTCAATGAGCCCGGTGTACGATTTCAATATAACGTACGCTTGTACGACGCAACTCGCGGTTTCTGAAATTCACATAAAGGCTCATATTGTGGTTTAGAAGGTAGAATTGTGTGTATCTCGTTTACAATCGTGTGTGAGGTTTTCTCTGCAGGTCAATAAGATTTGAAGAGGCTTTCCTCTTAAATAATATTCAAAATAAGTATACAACACGGTTCCCGAAAAATAAATCTGTGAGCACGGCGTTATTTGCTATTTGTTCACAAAACAATTTTATTCACAAAATGGTGGTTCGATTATTTTTGATGGAGTAATAACGAGTGACGACTGACTTTTATTTCTTCTTAAAAAAATTAATTTTGGTAGTACATAAAAATTATGGAAGATGGCTATTGGCGATTGGAAAAGCACAAAATGCGATACCTATCGGAAATAAAATAAAGTTGCTCACCCAGTACCTTGTCCATAAGAAATACATAGAAAACGAATCTATCGGAAATAAAACAAACTTACTGTCGTACCCACTGTTTAAAATCACGTCTCCAGTCGTCAATTGACGATTGTAAATATTCGAAAAGTGCCGATCTACCAGAAAATTTAAAAATTATGCAAGCTATCCTTAAATGACATTTCATAATAACAAAATATCAACATAAAAGACACGTCAAATTGGGATAGCTCGTTCAGTTCCAAATTTCTCCGCTACGTGGTACCCATGATCCTCTAAACGTCAATTCTTTAAAGCAAAAGGTAAAATTGAACTTAACAAAAATAATACAACAAATAATAACTACAGAATGCAACCAACAAATTAATATTGACTGGATATAAACAAAAGCACAGATATGCTGAAAAAATTACAATATTTATATAAATTGAATTAATAATATTAATTAATATAAATGTCTTTCAGAATGCTATAATAATGTGCAAATATATGATTGCATTGTAGTACTAATGTCGCAATTGTTGAAGAAAATTATTTTGAATTTGCATTAACTCATTCATTGAGGTATTATTTCGTGAAGCACAATTTTTGTTTTATTCTATAATTAGGCATTCTTTTCACACGTCTTCTACAAGCGCCCTGCATTTGTTAATTTCAGTTATTCAACTAGTGTCGCTGAAATTGTTTGCTCAGGCTTTATTATTTTCTAAACTCCCGTAATACGCGGTTAATTGCTCTAATTACCGTCATTTTATAGGTTTGACTAATTTATTGCACAAAACCCCTTTGGAAAATTTCACCTTTAGCTATTGTCTCAATAACTTTTCACTTCTTTAAAATGGTCACTCATTGTTTTATAATATTTGACTTTTTCTCACAGATTTATTAAAATAAAAATCAATCCTTCCTTACATTTTTTACTCACAGTTTTATTGAATTGAACCTTTCGCTCTAGTATTTAATAAAAAGGCGCTAATCCTGCTCTAATTACCATGCTCAAATTGTCTCCAATGAGCCCGGTCTGAGATTTCTGTATATTATCCGCTTATAAGACGTAATTCGCGGTTCTCGAAACTCAGATACATTCGTTTCTATTGTAAAGCGCTGGTTAAAATAGTCATAAGTGTATTCTCTGTGTTCAATAAGAAGGCATAGGTCCACGTTCTCGTATACAAAACTGAGGTGAAGGTTAATAAACTCGAAGCGGCTTATAGCGTTACAAATAGTTCCGGTATATTCGTTAAATAAAGATCACTGTTTGTTTGTTTTAATCACTGTATTTTAACAAAAGTTCTGTTTACTGTATTTATTGCGGTTTTATTTTACAATCTTTATTCACAAATGTTTTATTCGCTGTATTTACTCAGAACATTTTATTTCGAAAGTTTCGCGAATATTTTGGAAATTTGTTTGTGCAATAAATTAGTGAAGGTTACAAAATGGCGGTAATTAGAGTAACCAACCGCATATTACACGGCTTAGACAACAGAAAAGCCCAAGTAAGTAGCAACGTCACACGTACAACTGACATAATAAAATGCAGGCACTTTTAGAATACGATCGGAAGGAACTCCTAACCATCGAAAAAAGTGTGAAGGGTGAATTTGATCTAGAGCATTAAATCGATTTGAAGTATCAACTAATGAAATGGGAAAATTGCTTAGAGAAAATTATGCTTCCCAAAATAATATCTCGATGAACGATGTACATACAAACTCAAAATAATTTTATTCAACGATTGCGTGATCAGTACTTTGATCAATTAAGAGAAAACCTTGAAATGGGACAAATAACGGAGATGCCAGAAACGGAGGATAAAGTAAACGGTAACGCGGTACAAATAAATTAACCTGTTACGATGAAAAAGTGGCAAATTGTAATACTTAATGAAATTTAGGACGAATAAAAAAAATTTGTTTTCGATATGTTAAAGACAAAGAATCGATTTGCCTCGTTCTATATAGTCCGTTTACAATCAGCCGTGATTTTAGATAAGTGCAAATCTTATTTAACTGTGCCCAAATTTTGGATTTCACCTTAAAAAAGTGTTTTGGAAAAACAGATTGATGTCGACAAAATTAATTAACGATTAAATACATATTAGGGAAAATGTTTGATTTTTAACTGCAATTTATATAGTGGCTGAGATTCTACTAAATAAAATATTTTTCAACACATTTGTGCTTAACAAACAATTTAGTGGGAGTTTCGTTCCACATTATTTTCAAGAACCCTTTTTTAAGATTACAGATTAAAAATTGATTTTTAATGTTAAATAATTACCATCCAAAAAACTGGGTGTTTACTGCAATCCTATTGTCCAGTTTACGTACAATTTTTATTGATCTGGTTGTGCGTCATCATACGTAGTAAAAACAAACAATTTAAAAAAAAAAAATTTTGTTTCTCTCCCTCCCCTCTACTTTATATGTATACAAAATTTTGGTTTATATAAAAGGCCAATTTTTCTGATAAGCGACCATCAGTTCAGCAAATAACGTTAATTTGTTAACACCAAGTCAATGAAATAAAGTTAAAGTGAAAAACAAGTTTGTGATTGATAAGTGTGCGTTATAAATACATTAAAATGGAAATCGAATTAAATCAACCATTAGATTTGCGTCTATTTCCAAATCCTAGTGACAATCAACGGCCAATTGAGTTTTACGAATACCAACCGTTTGAGGCCAAATCGGCACCTGTTTCCAACAATATCTATAACGAAGCAAACAACCCGGCTATTTGTTCATCATATGAAGATGAACAGTCGAATGAATCATCAACGTCGAATGAATACGGAAAGAGCGAAAATGATTTAAATAATGCATTCGTAATAAACCATAAGCGATCGCAATCGTTTGGCGAAACAAAAAATTACATTGGAATAAGCCGCAACAGCTCGCTTGGGAAACGTAGGCGGTCAACAACCGATGAAGATGGGGAAATTATATCGTTGACAAGTAATAGTGCGACACAATCACCAATCCTAGGTTCATCTTTATCGTCAAATGATTTTAAGTTAAGTAATTCACCGCTCACTGTTATGGCAAAATATGAGCAAGCCTTCATCAAACAGGTCAATAGCCCTGAATCACTATTGAAAGGGTTAGTGTATCATGGAACTATGGCACGCCGGCATCCCAATGCAGTTAATAGAACACCTGAACAACAAGAAAAGCGTCGCAAAAATAATCAAGCGGCCCGTTTATGTCGGGCCCGAGCAGCTGCGATAGATCAACAGCGGGAAGAGATAGCTGCTCGAGCAAATAATGAAAATATTCGAAGTAAAAAGACAATCGCCGCTTTGATTGTGTATGCAAATGAGCTAAATAAATTATTGTATCGGGAGGAAATCGATTGGATTGGAAAATTTAAGCGAGTCGGCGACACTTTAAATAACAAAAATTAAATGTGAATATTTTAAATAAAATTTAAGATTTTAATTAAATTTTTAAGGTTTTATGTATACTATTAGTGATTTTCAGTTTGTTTAATAAACTAGTTGTAATTTAAACTTACCGTTAAATTTTTATTCGTTCTCTAGTCGATTTCGATTCGTTGTTATTTTTGTACCGTATTCAAATTGTTGTATTTCTGGCGCTATCCAATGTGGTTATAGCTGAAAGAAATTTTTTTTTACTAAAATGTAAATTTTTTGAAGTATTTACTTGTTGGCTAAAAACACATTTAAAGGTTAAGGTCAAACACTTGTTTCACTCAATGTTTCGTCTTTAGCGTTTATGAGTTTGTTCACAATTAGTCACATAACGCTAAACGAACCAAACAAGAGTTTATTTGATTGTATCCTATGTATATTGTCGTACTGGCCTTTAAAGATAATAAACATTTTTAAAATTATGTGGTGTAAGAAATACTGAGATTCCAAAAGAAACTCATTAAGGGCCAGCTCACAGCTAAATCAAATTAGAAAGGAAATTATGTGCTGCTCTTTACTTTTGCGGACCTTGTTCGTTATGCTCATGAACGTGACATAATTCTACGCCACTTTCAAAAATTATTTCTAACCAGGAAATGGTTCTGTCAATGGTCTGTTGATTATCAGCAGAGATAAAACCATCAGGTTCTGGCGACTTATATGGTTTAAAACTTTTTACCGCCCACAGAATTTTCCTTCCACTAAAGTCCTTTTACTCTGGTAAATATTTGAAAAAAGCCGTATGTTGAGATTTGCGCTATAGGCCCATAATTCCATTTCCATTTCTCCATATATTCTGCTAATCTGTGCTTGCGAAATAATGACATTTAACCGATTTTCATACACATTCAAAGCGGCAACCTTCTTCTTATCTCCGATATTTTCAGCCTGTATCTGGTGGCAACATTTGCTCATCAATCGGGTCCGACTTAAAATGCCGCTTCACTAATTTTGCAATAATGTTCAGCTTGTTCTGGTGTCTGATTATCTCCGTCGAATGTTGTCGTGCCTAATTTCCATGATATTCTCCGTTCATTTGTGTCTTGTTTCGCCGTATAGCTCAACATGTTTCCAATTTGTTTCAAATTAAAGCTTCCTCGTCATCAATAGTCTCATGAAAGTAAAATGATTTGAATCTGATGAATTTAATAATTCGAATGCAAAAATGGATGTAATTTTGACTAATTAACTCAATGTCCGTGCATGTGAGTCACTAAGCGATGGTTTTAAATAATATATTTTGTCAACCCTTCTTTTATAAAAAAAAACATAAATTTTAGGGGCGATTCCATCCCAAATATCTTATTATAAGAAGCTAAATAATACGGACGTTTATTGCAATACTTTTGTCTGGTTTACGTAAATTTGTAGTGCTCTGTAAGCGCGTCATCTCAGGTAATAAAAACCAAATATGAAATTACTAAAAAATCTTTTGTTGACTCCCCTCCCCTATATTTTTTAACCGGGGTTCAAATTTTCCACCACTTTGGATAGTATAAAAGATCAATCTTCCAAACAGCGATGATCAGTACTACACATTTATTTATCCGATAAACATCGAGCTCGAGCTAACGAAATAAAGTAAAAGTGATTAAAGTTTATGATAACTGATTGATAAAAAATGGAAGTTGAATTAAATCAGCCGTTGGATTTGAGTAAAGTTACAAATGCCCGAGCTTACTGTTACAAAAAACGGCTAATTTGTTATTATGAGCAAGAGCAGATTAAGCAAAAATCGGCCACAGTATACAATACCATTTTTCAGCCAGATTATATTAGTACAGCATCGCTGCACAACACTGGTAACGTAGTCGTAGATAAATTATCAAGTGATCCATCAAAAATGTCGACACCCAATGCCACCGATTTTAATGAGGAGGAAGATGTTGGTGCTTTAAACAAAACATTCGATTGCAATAATCAAACGCAATCATTTGATGAGGCAAACCACAATGAAAAGAGCTGCAACAGTTCTTGTAACAATGCCGATGAGGAATATGAAACTGTATCGTCTACAAGTAATAGTGGGACACCATCACCAAAGCTTAGTTCAGCTTCATCGCCAGATACAAGAGAATTACATGATTCATTAGTTCATGGAAATAAAATAAGACGACATCCCGGTGAAGATAATCTAACACCAAAACAAGTTGAAGAGCGACGCAAAAAAGCAGCTCGTTTAGCACTTGTACGAGCAAAGGCGATTGATCAACAACGGAAAGAGCGTGCCACTCGAGCATGCAATGAAAATATCCGGAGTAAAAAGACAATTGCAGCTTTGAGTGTCTATGCAAATGAGTTAAACAAATTGTTACATCGGGAGCCAATCGATTGGATTGGGAAATGGAAACGTCGCAGCTTTACAAAATCAAAGAACAAGAAATGAATTGTTTGCGTATTTACCATTTTAATTCGATTGTAGATATAAGGTACTATTCAGTTATAACTTAAAAAAATAAAAACTTTTTATTCATTCAATTCGTTTTTGTTTGTTTAATTTTGCTGTGCTTCAATGTCGAGATCGTTATTTGGATTTCAAATACGAAAATTTCGCTAAAAAGACTTTTTCTTAGAAATTACCAATAATTATTTCAGAAAATTATTTTTAGAAAGAAGGTGAAATTATTAAGAGTTAACAAATTCAGTTCCGATCTGATGATTAGGAAATTTATTTTGAGTCACCTCATTAGCCAATTTCTGCAGTCATATTTAACCTGTCCAGAGAAGAGAAATGTGTGGATGTCTGGATTTTTGTCCGCACTGTGCGAAAGAAGTATGGCATACATATCTCTTATCTACCAAGCAAAAATTATGTGGTATAGTAAATAACTCGTGGAATTAACACCCACCGGCCTTCTTTCCTTTTTTCAGGAATTAAGGTTCATGGCCGTTATTCCTTTTCTGAAGTGGCATTAAACTTCATTGTAGAAAGGAAAGGCCCATTGTCGTTATCACCTTTCCGGATTGGTATAAAGGCCCATTTGTGGTAATCTTGCAAAATAAAGATTTCCATTCAAATTCTAAAACTAAACCATTATTTTTCAGAATCAAATTCGCAATACGCCCCAATACAGCAAACCAAAAAACATATCAAATTCCTTCGATCTGAGTCAGAAAGATTGTCGAAGTTTTTTGTCGCTTTTATTTCAATGACACAATGGATTAAGCCAATCAAAAACGGGGCATTGATGAGATCTTTTGTTTTGACTAAATATTAAAAAATACAAATTTTTGAAAAATGTTCTAATTTCTCTATATTTTAGAATTTCTAGAGGTTTGGGGCGGCAGCATTAAAATAAATTCCAAAATTTGTTATATTTCAAGATTTTTTCGAATTTGTTATTTAATTTTTCTAACGGGACAAATGTTCAGAAAAAAAAAATTGCGGATAATGTCGTTGAAATAAAGTTTTAGGCTGACAGTATAAGAGTATCAATATGCCTTAAACATTACACGACTAAAATCTCGCCTCCTTATGCTTCATAGAATCTATCCTCTTTACAAGATTCCGTGTCTATTTTACGAAACCAAATTGAATCAAATTACACTCCACTTTTTATATGAAAACACAATATTTTAAATAAACATGTAAAATTTGCTCGACTTTATCGTTACATATTATTGGGCTCATTCCGGTCTCCCAACATGTTGGTATCAAAAATTGCTAATAGTTGGTTTACCTGATCCGCCCATTGTCTGCTGTTTGTACAGTTCATTGTGTCTTATATTTTAAGGTTGAATAATTTAGGTTAAAATGGTATTAGTTCGAAACGTTGAGAAAACAGGCATCGCCGCTCCTTCAAATATTATATGCAATGCTTTAATAATTCCAAAAAGCCGGAATATTGATGATCTATCATTTATTTCCTTTAAAATTGGTGTTAATGAGGATGTTTTTCATAAAATTGCTGATCCCTCTATCTGGCCGGCAGGAATTTTAATACATACATTTGGATTTCGGCCACGGGCTTTACCTGTATCAAGTGTGATGTTGTCGCAGCCAAGAAACCATTAGAAACGTTAGCTGTGAATCAAAACTACAAAATTGATAAAACCAGTTATTCATCTGTAATACCTTCATCAGCTGTTACACCTACATCATCAAAAATTAAGTCTAAATTATTTATTGTTCACCAAAATATTCGAAGTATGCGTAAAAATTTTAATTTATTTTTAGCGAATGTATAGCTGTGCTTGAATCGTGGCCGCAAATCATTTTATTGAGTGTGGTTTGGATTAATCAGGATGAGCTGGACAGTTATACTATTCCAGGATTTAAAATTTATGGTAATTGTAACTCTACGTGTAGAGCCGGTGGAGTGGTTGTATTTATAAGTGAGGTGATTATTAAGGATGATATTGTTTCGTTTATTAGTTTAAATAGCGCCGACATTGTTCAAATTAACATTCTATTTAATAAAGAGTTATTTTCAATTCTTTGTCTTTATAGGTTCCACTTTTTGAATACGACGGTCTTTGTCGATGAATTTAATGATGTATTGACTTTGAATAAGTTTAAAAATTTCTTAATTTTTGGTGATATGAATATCAATATTCTCAACCAACCACCTGCTTCTGATGAGTATATTCTTATGATGGCATCTCACGGATTGAAGTCTTTGATTAATATACCAACTCGCATTTCAACTGATTCTTCCTCATGCTTAGATCACTTGTTTATTAGGCACTGCTCTAGATTTAATTTCGTATATGAGCCTGAAGTTCATAATCTGAATATTACTGGTCATTGAATGACATCCATTGATATCTCACCTATTTCTAATTACTCATGTTCTAAACCTGCTATTAAAGCAAAAATCAATAAGACAAATATTCCAAATTTGTTTATGGACTTGGATAATGAATGTTGGCGATCAGTGTATTCCCAAACTAGTGTTTCACAAGCTTATAATTGTTTCATTGAATTAGTTAATTTTTATATTGACAAAAATTCAACTCTCGTCGAAATTAAAAACAAAGACAGAATTATAAAGCCGTGGATTACTAAAAAGTTATGCCGTAAGATAAAACTTAAAAATAAATTATCAAAAAAATTAGCTAAATCTCCCAGTAATTTAGATCTAAAAAAAAGAAGTCATTGTCCTAAGCAAATCTGTCAAAACGGAAGTTAATGTTGCAAAAACTGAATACTATCAGACTAAATTTAATAATGCGGATAATGATGTTAAAAAAAGTTTTAGTTCTGGAATTTTTCCAACTAAACTCAAACAAGCTAATGTTATCTCTGTGCACAAAAGTGGAGACAATAAAAAATATGTTCAATTATCGGCCAATTTCCTTACTATTAGTTTTTGAAAAAATAATAGAGAAATTAGCTTATTCAAGGATCACGAGTTTCTTGAATCACACAAATTTTTTACATAAAATGCAGTTTGGTTTCAGGAAATTTAAAGGCACGGAAAATGCGTTATTGGAATTCTCAAACTTTTTATACAAAGGCCTCGATGAAAGAAGATCTGTTGCATCTATTTTTGTTGATTTAAAAAAGGCTTTTGATATGGTTAACCATAACATTTTGTTACAAAAGTTATCTTCTGCGGGATTCCGTCGAAAAAGTTTGCAATGGTTTACTTCCTATTTGTTAGATAGATCACAAGTTGTTAGGATCAAGGATTGTGAAAGTGAGAGAAAAATTATCAATGATGGAGTTCCCCAACGATCTGCCTTGGCACCTTTGTTACTTTTAATTTATTTAAACTCTTTGCTTAACACTAAATTTAAATCAGAGGTAGTTGCTCTTGCTGATGACCTTGTCTTTATGTACACTCAGAGAAAAAATATGATAAATAAATGATTGGAATTATTTTGTTATGATCCAGGAAATCATATTCAACTATATTTGATATATCCTAACATATTATAATAATAAATATCATTTATCTAATTACTAGAATTATGTATGATAAATTTTATTAAAATATGATAAATGCAATAATTTTCGACTTTAATGATTGCAAAAATCATGCTATATGATTTAATATAATCGAGACAATCATATAGTATGGTTTTATATATGATCTGCAATATTTAAATATGGTTAGAGCAATCATAAATCATAATACAATAGGGTCTATCATAATATAATTAGGTCTACCAAAACAAAATAAGGTTTATTGGAAATTATTTGTAACTCCTCGTGTTTGCTATGGTCATATCAAATAGAATTTGTACTCTAATAAGGTGCAATTATTATCTAATCTCATGAGAAGTCTTAAATAAAGAATTTGTATTTAATTAATTTATTATTAACGTTAATAGTTAAAAAATGTTTTAGTGATGTTAGTAGTTTTGAAACCTAAAAGTGAATTTTTAGTAGGACAAATATAAGGGTGCAACCTTATAAGGGTGTAACTGTGTCTTGCAATGGAAAACTACGGCACGTAAGTACATTTTTTTATACTATACAGAGCATTAAACACTTTCCGAATATTTACTCGTTCAGTGTTATTAATTATTAAAATAAGGGGTGTTTCTAATTATTTTATGTTTGTGTGGAATACAATTTTAAGAAAACAAGTGTACAAAAATAATTTTTGATAATTACAAATTCAATTTTCTAAAATAGATTCAAATGAATTAAAATAGACATAATTTTTCAATTACATTTAACATTTTATTCCACTAAAAAAATTGGTAGCCCTTAAAAACAAATCTATTCAAAAACTATCCAACTAGTTCGGCTGAAATCGGCAAACCAATTACGCTTGTAACAGAGGAACTTAACAACGTATCTGCGGTGATAATTGAATATATGTATCATCAATCGCAACCTAAATAATTTGTAAATAGTTTTATTAGAATCAAAATATAAATATCTTTCTTTGAGGTTTCTTTAGGCTTTTTAAGGACGATTTTACAAAATTCGCGAAACTTGTGCAGACATTATTTCCAAAAGAGCTACACTGCCATACTAAGGAAAAAAGTGACAAACGCCAAAAGTCGCAAAATGTGTTGGGGGATTCTGCAAATAAATACCTGGCTTTCACAATCACGTTGTTTAATAGTAAGGTTTCATATTAAGACAAGGCATAGTATAAACACATATAGTACTACCATCATACGAAAAAAATGTTTCACCGGTGAAGTTCCAGACGTCGCGTCGATCGCTAATAAACACTTAGGATAAAACACTAGTAGTCGCCTAAATATATGCAATAGAAACAAAACCAAACAATAGACATTTGTATTAGTTTTGTACACGTGCACATGTTTTATCCTACTCTAACACATTTCATATTATTGAAATACTGCGTACCAACAAAAATATTTATAGACATTTTTGGTGGTTTTGTGTGTATTCAAAACTACCTTATACAAAATACACCAATACTACTAATTTAGATTAGTGAGGTAGTCCAATGCCTACTAGATATACAAGCCTATGACTACAAGCAATTTTTACAAATTGAAACACATTAAGTCTCCCCGCTACGCGGCAGTATAATAAAGAAAAGATATTTTTTTGTTTTTGTTTTGTCCAACTCCAAACACATTTTAATATTGATTTAGTTTTTTTAGTGCAGCATAATGCTTCAAAGAAGGAAGAGATGCACTTTCTGATCAAAGAGGAATACCATGTGAATTTTATTTATTCATGTAAATTAAATTTTTTTAGATAAATGTAGTGTATTATGTATTTTAATAATAAAATATTAGAAATATTATTGAAAATAAATTAAATCAAATAAAAATTAATTTATGTACTCAATTTGAAAACAAATCAAAGCGTAAAATAAACGCGTGACATTTCCCTTTGACGTAATATAATGCACTAAATCAAAAAAAAACTCAGCGAACAAATTTAAAATTATTCATTTCGATTTTTTGTTTATTTTTCGCTTCTCTCCTTTGTTTAGTTGTTTCTTGTTTATAAATAAATTTTTGTTTCTTCTCTTTAGAAAAGAAATAAATCGATCGCTGTCGCTGTTTCATTTATTCCCTATCCCTTCCCTTCCCTTTGTCTTTTATCCGAGGAGAGAAAGAGATATTTTATTATTTTGAATTTCGTTCTCCAAATAAAAATTTTTTTTTTCGTTTCCTTCCGCAGAGAGAGATTAAAGAAGGGGACGAAAAATTAATTTTTAACATGAAAGATGAAACAAAACAATACACAAAACAAAAAAAAAATCTTTATTTTACTACACTGCCACGTAGCGGCGGAGACTTAGTGTGTTGTCACTGTTTGTAGTCATAGGCCTGTATATTCAAGACGGCATTGGGTAGTCGCCATTCATAATTTCGAAAAAAAATCCATAAAACCACATACGCATAGTAAAATAAAAATACAATCATAATGAAGGATGAATGAAACCAATGCCTACTTGATATACAAGCCTATTACCACGTTTACACCAGTAGTATAAAAGTATGTAGCAAAAAAATATCATGATATAAACGCAAAGTATAATACTTTAATACTTTATCGCATACTTTTTTGGTATTTCATTATAATAGGTATCAAAAAAGTATGCCACGTAAAACAAAACTAAAAAAGCAAAAAAAACCTGAAATGTCTTTTCTTTGTTAATTTTTATCGAGATTTTTTGTGTAAACAGAATAAAATAAGAACTAAGAAATGTTGTAAATCTAAATAATTTCAGCGCACAATCAAATAAATCACTCCTAGAAATCTCGAAATTATTTACACATCAAATAAACAATGAAATTGTATATTATCTGTCAAAACATAATTTGGGTTTACACCGCAAATACCAAAATAATATTTTGTGGTATAAAAAGAAAGAGAATTATAGTATATTAGCAAATAAGTATTAAACTATTAAAGTACCTATGGTGTAAACGTGGTATATGACTACAAGCAATTCTTACAAATTGAAACACATTAGTCGTGTTCCAGTCGACCACTTCAAGTACTTATGAGTAGTTAGGTTTGTGTCTTTGCTTAAATTTAACTACTCGTAACTGCTCTTGCATTCTGGCAAGAGCAGTTACGAGTATTTAAATTTAAGCAAAGACACAAACCTAACTACTCATAAGTACTTGTGAGTAGTCGACTGGAACACGACTATTAAGTCTCCCCGCTACGCGGCAGTATAATAAAGAAAAGATATTTTTTTGTTTTTGTTTTGTCCAAAAACATTTTAATATTGATTTAGTTTTTTTAGTGCAGCATAATGCTTCAAAAAAGGAAGACTTTCTGATCAAAGAGGAATACCATGTGAATTTTATTTATTCATGTAAATTAAATTTTTTTAGATAAATGTAGTGTATTATGTATTTTAATAATAAAATATTAGAAATATTATTGAAAATAAATTAAATCAATTAAAAATTAATTTATGTACTCGATTTGAAAACAAATCAAAGCTTAAAATAAACGCGTGACAATTCCCTTTGACGTAATATAATGCACTAAATCAAAAAAAAACTCAGCGAACAAATTTAAAATTATTCATTTCGGTTTTTTGTTTATTTTTCGCTTCTCTCCTTTGTTTAATAGTTTCTTGGTTTACAAATAAATTTTTGTTTCCTCTCTTTAGAAAAGAAATAAATCGATCGCTGCCGCTGTTTCATTTCATTCCCTATCCCTTTCCTTCTCTTTGTTTTTTATACGAGGAGAGAAAGAGATATTTTATTATTTTGAATTTCGTTCTCCAAAAAAAAAAATTTTTTTTTTGTTTCCTGAATCCTGACCTTCCCCAGAGAGAGATTAAAGAAGGGGACGAAAAATGAATTTTTAATATGAAAGATGAAACAAAACAATACACAAAACAAAAAAAAAATCTTTACTTTACTACACTGCCACGTAGCGGCGGAGACTTAGTGTGTCGTCACTGTTTGTAGTCATAGGCCTGTATATTTAAGACGGCATTGATGAAACAATAATATATTGTCAATGTCATTAGGTCATTACATTATTTTTAAAACCGGTTTTGAAGATTATTTTTATTTATTTTTGACTGCATTATGTGTTAACTGGATGAGAAAAATTTAAGATATAAGTAGTTTAAGTGCCATATAAAATCAGTGCTTTTTTTTATTCAGCGGGTTCAGTCGGCCTAATTGGCGATTGGCATGTCTCGGATTTTTGATTGTCCCTTAGGTCCAAATGTAGAAAGTTTAAATATCCATTTAATAACATTTTCGAATAAAATTCAGGCCAATTAGGAATGAACTTGATTATTTATTAACCGATTATGATAAACTAGAAGAAAAGGCCCGTAATACGAGCGTAAATTTTACTTCTTTAATTCCCACTAATGTAAATTTGGACAATTTGGCTTAAATATTTATGAACTAAAATTCACTCGAATTGAATAATATTATTCGATAAATTGCATCTCAATATGTTTAGAATTAATGATTGAAAAATCGTAGAAGAAAATCTCCCTACATTTTCAGGTAGGATAAGAAAAGAAAAGCACCATTTCTCACTACTTATACAATCAAACAATAAAATTTTTCTGTATACAGGAAAAAAAAAAATTTTAAAAAATCAGGGACTGCCTTGATTTTGTGCAAACACGCACTTTAAGACGACAATCGCCATATATAATGTAGTAATTGGGCATGCACGATGGAATATGGCCAATTTGGAAGGAACTTGACCGTTTCTTAACCTATTACGATGAAATTCACGCACGATGGAAACGGGATCCTAAAATGATTTTTAAATACAGTTTTGAAAAATGGCCATTTAGGAAGGAACATGGTGATTTTAGTTTTCTGTGTATTTCCAAGTAAAATGAAAACTGGCATTCTTATTCCTTTATTCAAAAAAGGTTCTCGTTTTAGTGTATCAAATTATCGACAAATTTCCTAACTTTCTGAGTTTTCAAAAATATATTCACGAATTATAGCATTTCTTTAAAAAAATTATTTTTAGCAACAGACAGTACGGATATCAGTGTAATATTGGAACAGAGGATGCTCTTATAGATTTCTTGCACCCTATTTAAGATGGTTTGAATAGTGGTAAGAACGTTACTGGGTTGTTTTTGGATATTACAAAGGCTTTTGACACCGTATCATACAAAGCATTACTGTTAAAGTTGACGCACGCTTGGTTTGGAGGTACCCCCTATGCCCTGCTTGAGTCATGTTTATCTGACCGCACTCGGTGTGTTCGTAACGTATTTAGTGACTATTTAACAATTGATAGCGGAGTACCGCAAGGATTCAAAAATCAGCTGTCAGAAGTATTAATTTTAAAAATTCGCGTCACCATAGTTAATAAATTTGTATATTTATAAAATTTTAAAATTGTTTTACAAAAGCGACGGTTACATAAAAAATAAAATAATCAAAAGTGTAACTCTACGTAAAAGTGGGCCGTGTCACGTGCCTTTTACAAGAATTGATGTTTGTACAAGATTTTATTCTTTACTGCTCCTTATTTATATAATAAAATTTATAAGACCGTAAATGAAAATATGTATGTGAAGTTGACCCAAAAAGTAACCCAAAAAAATGCTATGGCAACACTTAATCTGTATTTTCATGATATTTTAGTGTCAACCCAAAAAATTATATGTATCATGACACTATTTGCTAAGTCAGCCCAAAAAAAGTACTATCACGACAGTTGAAACTATCATGATTATTATATGTATATTATGTATTGTATGTCAGCCCAAAAATATTTCTGACCCAAACCAAAGAAATTAATAATAAAATAATTTCAAAACTATAATTTAAAATCTCACATACCACATAGTTTTGAGGGTTCCTCATCACTCTAGATATGAAAGCGAACTAGCTAATGGGCTAGATACTCGATTCTCAGATAAGCAGATAAGCAGTTATTCTTTGCGAATTTGCTAGAAATGTTATACACGATAATTTAGCAATCCAATTTGTTTCTGAATTTCAGAAAATGGCCTACTTTAATGCACTTTAACGTTTGTGCTGAATACAAAAATATATTTTACTTTGCTCAAATAATCAAGTAGTTTACGCAAGCAAATTTTCGATTAGCAAATCCGCCATATTTGCAGAGTTGCGAATTGCTAGAGTATCGAGTATCTGGCCCAATATCCATAATGACGTATGCAACAGCTTCAAATATTTATTCATTTCTCCTTACAAAAAATCTTATGTAACTCAAGATGTTAGGGATTGGTCATCATTCTAAGTATGATTTTCAATTAGATCTGATCTCTATCTATATCCTTGTAATACCTATAGTTTTAGTTTTTGTATTTACTAGTTTTCTGTAAACATTATACTTTTAGAGATACATATTTTCAAAATAAATTTTCTGGTCCACTGGAGTAGCCACTTTCAGTTGGGTGATTTGCACTAAAATTCAATTGGCCCTAATTTCTAGTCTTTCAATTCATTTAGATTTAAGACAAAGAACAATTAATAAAAAAAAATGGAAAAAATAAAAAGTTTTGAATTCATTTATACACTAAAGTTTTATGTTTTAGTGTAAATTATTAAATGTGGTTTAACTTCATGAGTATCATTCCTAATTTTTATAACTGTAGTTTTCAAGTCGTCATACAGCTCCCAGAAGTTTTCTCTCTTGCAGTACGCCGTATAATGTTGTTGATTTGCATTATAATTAACCAGGGAATTTACTACAAACGTTGTTCCATTCAACTGTAAAGATAGTGGAATATCTTTTAACTGAATCATAGGCTGTTTCTGGCAATTTAAATATTCTGTGTTAAGAGCAACAAACTGGTGGAATTTTATTTTATTTGCGTAAACTGTTTGATTGCAACATGGCTTATGGGGGTATGTAATGATGCAGGCTTCTAAATTCGTCATTCCTGTTTCTTCCAATAACTGCATATTTATTTGAAGATATGGCCGTTCCTGAGAGGTTTCTTTCAAGCAAATATAACAGTGAAAATTTGCTGTTAAACTGGGTTCTTTTTTTAAAATATTATCTGACACGAGTGTAATATTTGATTCACAGTTCGACTTCAGTCCCAGATCATACCTATTTTAAATTTTTTTTTATGTCGTACAATGCGTCATGTCGCAAATTTGCCAAATTGTTGGAATCATTTTCTCCACACATAGCATTAATTAGTTTGTGAAACGGATACATCTCATTACTAAAACTGTCATTTTTTGTAAGTTTCACATTACAAAGACTTTGAATAAACGAATCAAAAGCGCACGTATTTTTATAAATAGATTTATCGTCCAAAGAGCCGTTTTGTAAAAAACCTTTCGCATTTTGTTGCAGTGGATCAGTTTTTAGCTTTTTTGGCGGTGGTAATGTGGATCGTGATTGATGAGTTAATAATTTCGTCGATAGCTGTAGTTTCTCCTCCTGTGTTTTTTTATTAAAATCGGCAATATTATTTAAATTATAATTTGTTTGCAATCTATTATTAATATTTTTTTTTTCAAACTGTCCAACAGGCTTATTCCTCTGTTTTGTGATTTTAGTGCCAGGTTTTTTAAAGATCTTTTTGGAATTTTTGATTTATACCTGTCATAAATATAAGTATTTCTTTTATTAATTTCATTTAAAACTCTTAGGCATTTTGTTGGAAGTTTGCCCAAATGTGATGCATCGCGACATCGTCTCTTTAAAATTGCAAAATAGTTTTCCACATGGCTGTTACTTAATCTACTTGCTTCTCCAAGCAACTGTGACCACATTGGTAAATATGTTAAATATTTTTTTATAAATTTTTCTAAAAATTAGGGATTATAAAAACTATTAATTGGAGATTTAATTTTTTGCTCGTCAGGTGTGAAGCTATGATATATATTTTGAAAATCCTGGAAAAAAGGACTTTGTTCAAAAATGGTTTTGGTAATAAATTCGGGATTGTTGTAAATTATATGGTCACTGGTAATATCATCACTGTTCTCGGAATCAATAATACATAACTGTACACATTCCTTCATCACCATATTGAAAGCTTCGACGGTATTTTGATTGGTAAATTTTGATTTAGTTAAAATTACAAATTGACTAAATAACAGTTTTAATTGATTGTAATCACGAATGAGGAAGAAAGATGATATAATCTCTTTTATGTATTTGTTTGGTTTAGATGACGGGCGAAAATGAGCATCAATATCACGCGTCATATTTTTCATCAAATGTGAGCAACAAAGATGAACTCTAACATAATGTGAAAAATTATCGTTGTTAGTTTTATTAGTTATTTGCTCATAACAAAGTTTTAAATATTCAACTAAATTCAAGTCATTAAAACTTTTTAACGATGCATGGATTTGTGGATAACTGAAATCAGTTAGCACTACGTTAAATATTGGCCATTTCTTTTATTCCTCCAAAATGAAAATTTTAAATATGTTTAACACTGTCAATATAGTTTCATAAGTGTGACTTGCGCTAACGAAATTTAAAATAGGAAACGGATCGGAAGATCATTAAAATTTGCTTTCACAGGTACGACGATTGTATAATAATAAATGGTGGGCGATTCTTTATTTGGAGGACGGACAAGCCCACCAGTAGCATCCATAAAGACGACAAGTTCCTTTCCTTCAATTTGTTGTTTTGCCAGTTTTAATAAGTCCAGTTGCATTTTGCTAAAACCTATAACAAAAAATGGACATATGGATAATCTCTGAATATACTGCGTGTGGGGTGATATTTTTTGACGGTTTATCTCTTCAAATAGATCCGTGGTATCATCTGCATGATTATCTTGATCTTTTAAAACTGTTGACTTGATTTTTCGTAACACATCTACACTTTTACATTTCAGTATTGTATTTGTCTTTTCAACGAAATTAGTGTCTTCTTCTTTCAGCAGAGATTCGCTTAATTTCTCCACAGAAGTTTTCAGTAATTGTTTTTTTAAATTCGTTCTTAACAAGGTCGTTACGGCCTTAGTCTTCATAAACGGATGAAATATTTTATTGGTCGAAAATTTTACGGCGAATTTATTTGGTAGAAACTGGCCTTTATTAGATAATTGATATCTCCGACATTCTAATCCATTTTTTTTGTACCCATGACCACAATACGCTCGAAGATAAATGGAATTTAAATTAATATTAGAATCCTTAATATTTATTAAGCACCCTGTCATATTTGTTAAAATGTCAGAAAATACCACTGTATACAACGTTTTATCAAATGTTCTGGTAGATTCATTGAAAATTTCTTTCCAGTTCTGCTCTGGTATCTCAAGCAATTCATTCATTGCGTGAAAGCTTATACGAAGTTTCTTCTTACCTGTATTTATATATTGTGGGACTACTAACTTATTTTTAGGTTCGCGTGGACTGTAGTTAAAAAATATTATGTCAGAGGCGATCTGATTTGCAGGTCCAGTCGCTGTTTGAACAGAGCGTTCGTGTAATGATTTCGTATGCGAAATAGAAGAAGCCTCCTGCTTATTAAAATCAAAATGTATAGGCTCTGAACTAACCGTTAAGAAATTGGAATTGTCTGAATAATCTACTAAGGTTGGCTGGTTGTTAGAAAATTCAATTATATTGCGTTTCTCGAGATTCGGTTTTATTTTTCTATTCCATATATGATAAATTTTGACTCTGTTCGAACTATTATTTTTAATTTGCAAAATTTCACATACATTTTTAAATAAATTGCAATTACACCGGGGGATTGTAACATTTATTACATCTTCTCCCAATAGAGTTTTAACAGCATTCAACGAAGAATATTCATTTAATTTAAACAAATTTTGCTTTGTTTTAAATGATTTTTTATTCATTTTGGAAAAATATTTTACCTAATGAAATAAAAATTTAAAAAAAATCCGACTACGTCAAAATGAAAAATTAAAATACACTTAAATCAACCAGCAGTTAGAAATAATTAAAAATAACTAATAAACAAGTATTTCAACTAATCAAATATTCAAAAAACGATGACTTAAATTTTATAAACCGCAAATTGTAAATAAATATTAATTGTAATAATAATACACCAACAATTCACTTTACTTCAAATAGTATGTATTTTCAGCACTCCGCTTGTTTAGAAAAATATTTGAAATTACATTACTTTTTCTTAGGAGTATTTTAATTTTATTCTTTATCAAATTTCACCACGTTCCAAATTGAAAAATTCTTCTTCTTGTGTGTAAATGAGTATTTATGTTGTTTTATTTTTGTGTTAATTATTCGTAAAAACTTCTGTTAATGTAAATTCCCGCTTTTCTAAAAAAGAAATTTCAAATTCATTTATAACTATACCTATAAATTAGGCTATATTTTAATTACAACAAAAACTAGAATTTATTTTTCTACAGAAACCAGTTGAAGCAGCCGACACGGAAGGAAATACTGAATTTCTCAAAATTATTTTTACATGAACCTTTAGAAATGAGTTTTGCGGGAAAACGTAGGGTAAATTAAACTACGTAATCAATAGTAGTTTACGAAAATTTGTATACATAACAAAACGGGGTGTTTTACCAAACATGGCAAAATCAATAACAGAAACATTAAAAGAATTAACTGAACCGAGTTTGATTGTTCAAGATTGTTTCAATCCATCAGGATTACAATAATATTTTAACCTCAGGCCACCTAATAAATCCCAGTTTCAATAATCAAGATCGACAATTACTAATCGAAAACAATTAGCTTATGAAGCATATAAGATGAGGAAACTCAATTTTCTTCGACGCGAGATCAAAGCATATCAGAGAGCACATCATCCACCTCAAATTCTGTTTCATCATTTGGTGTTCCATGCACGATGCCAGAACAATTTGAGGAAACTACGCATAAAATTGCGCATAAAAGCCGATTCCCATATATTGAAGACTTCATTCGGTCTTGCTTATAGAGGGTACAGCTGTGAAATTGTTTATTAAAATTTTTGAGTACAAGTGGCCTGAATCTATAATTAGTATAATATTACAACCAGATAAACGATTTTTGTTAAAATGACATAATAGAGCTACAATTTAAAACATGTTTGACAAATCTGTAAAAATGACTGATACATTCCTTCAAGAAATCGATTTACTTCCGTCCAAAAAGACCAAAATATTAACGTCCTGTCAAAAGAGGCCAAAAATTGTGTTTTTCCAAGCCATTTTTATCGTTGTTTTGAAAGTCCATGAGTCCGAAAAAGCAACAACCAAAATGTTCGTGGGTCTGTCTGGACGTCTGGAATCTGGATATCTATATGTATCTGGGTGTCTATATGAAACCAAGGCATCTCAAGAACGGCTTGTCCAATTTAGAATTTTTTCGCCAATCTGTTTCTGTGGTCAGGGCAGAGAATTGAAAAGCTTTTGGAAGCTGTACGTTAAGGAGATCGGGTACCTGTTATACGAACTAGCCCAAAACAACGTGGTGACGATCTGTGACCACAAGTCATAATGACACAAGATATGATATAAAATCGATTACGGAAATTTTGAAGTTGAGATAATACCTAACAGGGCATAACTCGAGTTATGCCATTATGAATTGTGGCCACAGATTTTTACTACGTTGGCCAATTTTTTTTATAGTGATTATACATTGACCGGCACAGAAAATGGGCCACCCTAAACAAAATTTTTTGATGCGAATATCTTTTGGAAACCAAATTCAAGGCCATTCAAAACAACCTTACAAAATATTATCGTAGCATACTTTGTCTAATCACGTAACTAAGTTTTTCTAATTATCCCATACCATGATTTTTAAATAAATTTTTGATGGCAACACCTCTTGAACCGAACTAGCTGGAAGAAAACATTACCATACCAATTTTGTCTAATGATGTGGCTGAGTTTTTTCCCTATCCCCTAGCGAAACGCTCCCCAGTCGTCGTCATTCTCGTTCTCACCCATCAGAAGACCACAACAAAATCTTGATTCATCGGTGAATAAGACTTGGTTCCAATCAGGTTTAGTCCAATTTTCATATTCCCTGGCAAATTGTAGCCGAGGAGACCTGTGTTGGGGTTAGGTTAAGGGTTGGCTTGGGGATGAATGGGTGATTTATTTATTCTCTCTCTACTGAGAAAATTTAAATCTAAGCTTAGCTAACACTGAAGCTACACCAAAAATATTCAGGAATTTAAAAGTGTCATCATTAATAGGTTCTCAAGTAAAATCACCAAAGAAAAGGAAAATGAAAGAATTACAAAATTTAAAGGCAACATAGTAATCTGGAGGATTTTGCTACTAATTAGAATTAGTCTGTGCAGGAGTCTAATTCCGTAAAAAACAAGATAATGGATAAAGCGAAAAATTGAAAAAATTATCACAAAAAAATTTACACAATTTGTATCTTATTTCATTAAAACGGTATTCTGTAATATAACATTGTCAGCGAGTAAACTTTTTCTTGCTGAATATAATTTTTAATGTCTAAAAACACTTTGACGTTTTAGTTTGAGTTAAATAATTTTCGTTAGTTTTTCAAATGAAAATAAACTAATTTGTAATACATATATTAATAATAATAGTGAAAGTGCACAAATATAATTCAATACATAATAACAGTAATATTAGTTTGACTATTTTATAATTTTTAGTGAAATAATTAAGGCTAAAACAGCGAAAAGGTAATTGTGTATTTATAAATAATAATAAATGTATCATAATATATAATGAGAAATTAAACATTTTTTAATACATATTTTAGAATGTTTCGTATCACAATACTCAACGAGATTGTAGAAAGACGGCGAACTAAAAGACTTCGTGTGATGAGACTTCGATTGAGAGATTCTCATAATCCCTTTAATGTTCCTGAAACTACGTTTCAGAGATTTTATAGGTTACCAAAAAGTTTAGTTCATCAATTGGTCAGTGATTTACGACCATTGATGCGTGAGCCTCAACGGTGCACCTTAATTCCGGATCATATTCAAATTTTGGCTTTCTTGAGCGTTGTGTCCAATGGTAAGATCGTTCTTAGGTATATGAAAACTAGGGCATCCGAAGGTACCCATATCTCATTTTTCAATTTTAGGTGGGTATCAACAAAACGTCGGCCACGATTTTCTTCTTGGAATATCGCAAACCGTGGTTTCTCGGTGTGTCGATATCGTGGGCAAAGCTATCGATGACATCCATAGCGTAAATCTTATCACGTTCCCTCAAACGGAGATGCACATTAATTCAGTCAAATCGGTGTAAGTTAATGTTTTTATCTAAGTGAAATTCGTTTATAACATAAATTTGGTTTGTAGATTCTATGATAAATTCGGATTTCCGGGAATAATAGGCGCTATTGACTGCACTCATATCACAATACAAAAGCCAAATGCAGCCGTAGAGCATGCTTATTATAATGGGAGAAAAAGGGCACATACTAAAAATGTTCAAATAGTAAGTTTAGTGTATGGACGTGTAATTTAACGATTAATATTTTTTTTTTAAATACATTATAGATTTGCGATTTTAATTTAAATATTCTAAATATAAACGCAAGATATGGAGGAACAGCACATGATTCCTACATTTGGTCCAACTCCCAAGCCAAGTCATTTATGGTGAATTTACACCGAAATGGAAATTCAAATACTTGGCTTATAGGTAAATAACCGAAATCAAGACAAGTTGAACAACAAGACAAGACAAGATAATCTTAATAATCATGTATCAAACAATTTTCAGGTGACAGTGGTTACGAGCAGCGCCCTTGGATGATGACTCACATAAGAAATTCGACCAATGCGCCTCAAAATGCGTATAATGTTGCTCATCGAAAGGCTCGTAATTGCGTAGAGCGATGCATCGGGGTGTTCAAAGACCGATTTCGAATTTTAGGAAAGGACCGGCTATTACGGTATTCGCCGCAAAAGACAGGCATCATTATCAACGCATGCGCGGTTTTACATAATTTGATGGTGCTATCAAATGTACCATACGATGAAGAAGATTTGGCGATGGATGAAGTAGAAGACGATGATGTCGCGGATGACAACAGCGACTCATATCTTCAAAGGGGAATTACGGCAAGAGAACGACTTGTTCAGGAATTTTTTAATAATTAAATTAAACAATTATTTTTTTCACAATTTATTCATTTTCTTTTAATTCAATATAATTCAATAATCTAAAATATCACATTAAAATAATATAACAATAATAATAATTATGTACATAAATAAATAAAAAATTTGAATTTTTAATTATGATGAATTTGCATCAAATGCTTCATATCACGCAAACTTTCACTCATCGATAATAGTGCATCGGCCTTTTTACTCTCTACTGCTAATTTGCTATTTTCTAAATTTTTTTGGTACTCAAATATTTCCCGCTTTAAATCAATTTTGGTTTTCTCCAGCTCCAAATATTTGTTGATTTCAATATCATCTCCCGTTCTTCTGCGTCGTTCACCCAAACTCTGAACCGCTCCACGTCTTCGTCGCCTTTCCTTGGTGTTATTCCCTCCATTAATGGTATTAGTGATCGGTGTTTTGGGTATCCCTTCTAAATTTGTTTCTGCTGGTAGAATGGATGTTTTTAATTCGAATACTTCTTGGTATGATACGGTCTAAAAATATTGTTAACGAAAAAATAATATTAAGGACACATACGGATATAAGTACATCTTACTTTTAGATTAGAAAATCCTCTTTCCTGACTGGCACCATCACCATCTATAATGTCCACTGTCATTATTGAAATGGCTCTCCGTTCAAACACGTCGAGAGTTATTAATTTTTTCATTCCGTTTATGCCGGATGCCTCGGTCTGCCGCTTCTCCTCAGCTGCTTTAGCTTTCACATTCCGTCTAAAATTTGATACAAATTCAAAATTATTTTAAATTTCTGAAAAATAAAATGTATAGGCATACTTGAAGTCCCTCCAATATTGCTTCCACTGCTCAGGATTTTTCAGTGCACCTCCCATTGCATTTAATTTTGTGAACAAATCTTGCCATTTTTGTTGTTGCGTATTCACACCCGCATCACATTCGAATCTAAAAGGTTATTCACAATATTTTCATAAAAACAAATACCTAAATAACATATAATTAGTTTACCTTTCATGGGCAAAATTTATATTTTCTTCTAGATATGATAGAAGTGCCCCTTTTTGCTCCGAGCTAGCACGTTTTCCTCGTGGAATAATAACCCTTTAAATAAATAATTAATTTTCAATTTAATTTAATATAAATATTCATTTTAAAATACTTACTTCTCGGTGTTCATTTTATGTAATATTGTATATATTTATTTATTAAATTTAAATAAATTATTCGTTATTCTATATGAATACTAATAAAGTAATAATAATTGTAGCTGAGAAAACTTATAACACAAGATAAATTGTATGTGTAAATTTTTGACGTTTCTTAGCTTGCTTATTTATCAATATATCTTGCTTAACAAGTATAGAATACCGATTAGGCACAAGCATGCGTAAAATGCTCATTATCACGTTTTCACATTATCTTATTTGTTACAGAATTAGGGCCCAGATTTGATAAAATTGAAAATGCGAAAGAAAGGAGAAAGCGAGCGAAAAACCATTAGAAGTGACTGCGAGTTCGCGACAATATTCTGCGGAAAAATTGTCAGCAAGCAACCAATCGAAGTAGTCTATTTCGTAAACAAATTTCCGCTTCCGAATGAAATATTTTTAAATCGCATACAATCCTGCTGAAAATTTTTCCGCAGAATATTGTCGCGAACTCGGACTGAGGTTCAGAGCAGTCCAGATTTTTACAAAATGTGTGAAACATATCGAAATACGTCAAGCTATGATAAACATAGTATCAACGTCTGAAGCAATTCAGTTTGCGTTAGAGGCAGTAGCAAAATTAGCAATAGCAATAGCTACATGAAATTGATAGATAGTAATAATAATTGTATTATCAAAGGTGTAACATCTGGTAAAACCAAAACTTTAGGAAAAATATCTTGCAAAATTATCCTAGAAAATTCATTAGCTCTTGAACAAGAATTTCAGATTGTACCAGATGATTTTTCAATCGAAACAGATGGTATTCTTGGCAGAGATATTTTTCAACAAAATATAAAGCAAATACCAACTATTTAACCATCTATATATGTATATAAAAATGAATTCCTGTTTGTTTGTCTGTTCCGAATGGGCGTCTCAGCCGCTCAACCGATCGCCATGAAATTTTTACCATATACAAGTTGCATATCCAGAACCAACCTTACGATATTTTTTAAGGGGCTGGACCCCGGGGTCTAGGGGCTGCGGTAGGCCCAGCCCTAGATCAAAAATTAATTTTTTAGATACAAATATTTGATTATTTCAAAATTACTTCTCAGTCGCTCAACCGATCGCCATGAAATGTTTACCATGCAAATGTTGTATGTTCAGGACCAATCTTACGATATTGTGAAAGGGGCTGGAGCCCTGGGTCTAGGGGCCATGGTACAAATTTTTTCAAAAATTTAAATTTTTTTACGAGAATGAGTTTTGGAAAGGGGTTATATGAAATAAGAGACATGTTCGAATTCGGGGGGTCCGCCCCTGGATCAAAAATTCATTTAAAGATACAATTATTTGATTGTTCTGAAATAACACCTTAGCCGCTTTACCGATCGCCATGAAATTTTTACCATGTATATGTTGCATGTTCAGGACCAAGCACACGATACTTCTGAAGGGGCTGGACCCCGGGGTCTAGGGGCTGTGGTACAAATTTTTTCTCAAATTTCAATTTTTTTAAGATTTTTTGATGGGACAAATTTATCATAAAATTGGATCACTTCTTCCTCTCTCTAACAACGACTCCAAGTTTTTACAAATTTACTTCATGGACAACGAGGAGGCGGAGACTTATCAACGTTGTGCTATTAGTCCCGGAACAAAACGTGAAATAATATCAAGTTTACAGATTTTATTCCATGAACGCAATCATCTGGTAAATTTATTCAAAACTGCATTGGAGCAAATGCCATCAGATGACCACAGAGTAGTTATTCGAGCAGACAAAATACCGTCTGGTCAACATAAAAGACGATTCAATGCTCCAACAATCAACGAAGTTGCTATTGTTATGGTCGGAACGGATTTCAACCGACGTGATATTATTATCCATAGACAAAATGAAAGCCTACAGCGTGTTACTGAAACATACAGATCGTATGATGCTCTTCAGTATCCAACACTGTTTTGGCAAGGAGAAGATGGGTATCATTTCAACGTGATGCAAACTAACCCAACAACAAGTGCTGCGATGACGAAAAGGGTTTCCTGCATGAATTTTTATGCATATCGTATTATGATTAGAGCACGACAATCAAACCACATCCTAAAGTGCCGTCAACTTTTTCACCAATTCATTGTTAATATGTATGCTAAAATCGAAAGTGAATGACTTCTTTTCATTCGCTTAAATCAGAAAAAACTTCGTTCCGAGGAATATATTGACTTGCGCGATGCAATTGCAAATGATGGAAACGTTGCTGACATTGGGAAATTGGTCATATTAGAGTTTTCAAATAGAAACTCATAAATCTCATGAACCCCATAACTAAAAATCATATTTATGGAGAAACTCGCTGCTGGATGTATTCTATAGAATGGCAGAAAAGAGGCCTACCACATGCTCACATTTTGATTTGGTTAAAGGACAAGATTACTCCGACTCAAATTGATAGTGTTATATTAGCTGAATTACCCAATCCCCAAGAAGATCCGATACTTTTTGAAATCGTTAGCAAAAACATGATACATGGGCCATGTGGAGCCGTGCATCCCAATTCACCTTGCATGAAAGACGGAAAGTGTTCGAAAAAATATCCCCGAAAGATGTATTAGGAAACACAAACTGGTGACGACGGATATCCACAATACCGGAGACGAAAACCCGATGACGGAGGACACACAGCCACTATCAAAGTAAACAATGTGCATCATGAGGTAGATAATAGCTGGATTGTTCCTTACACTCCATTACTGTCGAAAATATTTAAAGCCCATATTAACGTTGATTACTGCAACTCGGTTAAGTCAATTAAATATATATGTAAATACGTCAACAAACGCAGTGATATGGCAATTTTTGGACTTTCGAATACAAATCACCATTCGATGAAGTCACGCAATTTCAAATAGGACGTTACATCAGCAGTAATGAAGCTGTCTGGCGAATTATCAAAAGGCTTTATAATAAAAATTATTAACTAAAATATCTTTATATTTATTATTCACTTTGATCTGGTTGAAGGTTTGTAAAAATGGAGTATAATTATTTGGCAATTGGTAACAAATACCAAACCAAAATTAATTAACTATCCTCACAAACAGGATGTCCAATAATATCATTACAAAATTTCGCCTGGATGCATTGACGGAGGCACCAGTTACTGAATACAGCTACTTATAATTTTCTTTTCATATGTGATTGCAACTACAGCGATGTAAAGAGAGAATTCTTGCATAACAATCAAGGTATTTGAATTATATACCTCCCGTGCAACGCCGGGTAACTCAACTAGTATATTATATTTTAGAAATGCCAACCAAAAATGATACAGTTTTGGTGCCAATTAATGATACTCTCGACAATTCGCTGTTGGTACCAGCAAGAAGTGGAATAATTAGACGACTAAATTTTGAGATAAAAGAACCGTGTGGTTTTCTATCACAAGATATCGAACCAGATATATTCTTGGCTAACTCTCAAACAACTTTAGGTACAAAATAAAAAAATCAAATTACTTGAAGTAGAAACGAAGAAATACATTACATTTTTAGTATTTGAAACATAGATTTGAGAAATTAGGCAAATATTTACAAGTCGATATAAACTCCGAATATGGCAATGATTCTGTATATGTAACAGTTTTGCAGATATATTTTATCTGGCTGATGAAAAATTGCCAATAAACAATTTTTACAAACAAAGAATTACTTTAAGTGATAATGATCCAGTATATACGTAAAGAATTCCACATAGATCGCCAGGTAAAAGAAATGCTACAAGATGGTATAATCGAAAATTCATATTCACTCACAACTCATGAAAATCATCTTGGCGGAAATGCGGTTGACAATGAATCAAATTCATGCATGGACTGACTCAAACGATGTTCTTGATTGGCTTCGTGATCACCCAAGTAATTGGCCCACATTAATCGGGAATCGAACTGCAGAGATTTTAAACATCCTACCGTGTTCTTGTTTGAAACATGTACCGTCGGAATTCAATCCAGCAGACTGCGCATCTCGAGGGCTGTCACCTAAGTCATCAAGCTCTTACTCAATTTGGTGGCACGGTCCACATGGGCTACGATGTTCGTCAGAAAACTGGCCACTAGGCTCAGCATCACATAACATTGCGATCGAATTACATAATTATCTCACAATCACAACCAACTTCCGTATTTTTACACAACGAGTGGATAGATCAACTGATCAGAAAATATTCATTTCAAAAATTACAACTCGTCGTATGTTATAATATCACAAGGTTCATCAACAATGCCCGAAAACCAAAAATGTAAAGGATAAGTGCTCCAGTTCCTGATTTAGATGAATTCCTCAAAAGCATACACCTCATCTATCGATACCAACAACAACTATTCTTCGAAAAAGAAATTGAAGCCGTTCGTAATGGCAAAGAAATATTCAAACGAAGTTCACTAATAGCATTAAATCCGTTTTTGGATAAGGGCACCATTCTGCGAGTAGGAGGCATACTAGAACACAGTGAAGGTTTATACGATATACAAAACATCCAATAATTGTCCACGCTAGTTCGATTTATTACGCGGTCAATTTTACTGAACATTCATCTCCGACACAAACACGCTGGACCTTATCACTCAGCATCAGCAGATATTTTGGATACCATCACTATGGAATAAAGCGAAGAATCTCGTTCGAAATTGCGTGGTCTGTCAACGAAATAAAGCAACACTCCGTACTCAAATTATAGCAGATTTACCTGGGTCACGAGTGGTAGCAAGCGGACCATTTACAAATTGTGGTGTATGGGCAAGGGATAAAAAACATACCAAGGTTATATGAGTAATATGACCATTGAGTCTTTTTTGGCTGCACTCAAAAGATTTGTAGCCCGCAGAGGTGTCCCAACTAACATCTTCGCCGATAACGGTTGTAATTTTGTAGGAGCCGAAGCAAAGCTAAAGAAAAACATCAAAACAGTCAATCGCAGTTCCACAGAAATACTCAAGTTTTCTACAGCAGCCTGCATCAACTGGAATTTGAACCCACTTCAAGCTTCGCATTTTGGTGGCCTCTGGGAATCGGCAGTCAACTCAACGAAGTTCCACCTTAAACACGTGATCGCAAATACAATTCTTACTCTGAAAGAAATGGTTACCTTATTGACAGAGATCGAGGGCATATTAAACAGCTGTCCACTTTGCACCACAACTAACACGAATATCGAGATGCTAACACCATCACACTTTTTGATTGGCTACAGTAATTTGAAAATTCCCGAGAACGACTTAACCAAAGTAAAATGATCGTATCTAAGTAGATAGCAAATGGTGCAAAAAATGACTCAGCACACTGCAGACGAGAGCTAAATGGTGCAAACTGGGTGGATCAGTATGCGTCAGGGGACTTCTAATACCACTCAGGAATTTTTTAACACTTAACTCACAATATCCAGCAATAATAATATTTCTTAATACTTACAGATATCTTATTGATCAAAATTTGTTAAGAAACTTAACTATCTGATCAGTGTACATTGCTTGCTTCAAAGAAGTTTTAAAGTTAGTATAACAAATTATGTAAAACACTAATATTTTTGTGCAATAATTACTATTAAATTCTTCACTCCACCAAAAATTCACAAACACAACACTGACACGTTTCCGGATTATGTGTTTCGCCAAACTTTATTAAACGCTTAACTATCTGATTCTGACTTGCACATCAAAATAAGTTTAGTTGTTGTTTAGTAAAGTTGTCAGACGATTATTATATAATAAAAATAACTAAATTAAAGTGCTAAGCCCGGTGAGCACCAAAGTGATTTTCAAAACTGTAGCCATTATAAACAATTTCAATTTTGTTTGATGATAATCAACTTTCATTTCTGTTTTTACTATCGATTGTCTAGACTTTACTATCGTCCCGAGTTCGAATTATGTGAAAGCGTCACAAATCAAGTGATCGATCGCTTTAAAACAACCTTGCAATGGTTTGCAACATTAAACAATTAAAATTAATTAGAAGAGCTGGCTGCCGTGTGTGATTAATACTTTAATCTGTTCCAAAAACTTAAACACAAGAAAACTTATCCAACAGCCCTAAATAAATAAATCGTAATGATTATTCTTGCATCGTAGAAAATTCTTTATAATTATAGGGATTTACTACTAGTATAAAAGCACTCTTTAAGTAAAAAAATATTTTTTTGACCTTTTTCTGTTATGCTTGATATGCGTATTTTGTGTGTAGTTCTTTTCAAAACAATAAGAAATGAAAAACTTACATAACCCAACTCCCCTCATATTTAGTTCTAACATATATATCTGTTTGTCTATGGTTTAATGCTTTTTTAACCATAAGGAACCGAAACAGAATTTCTTTACTTTGTTATTTTGATTTTTTATAGAGATACTTAAAAGCTAAATTATAATTAGATAAGTCAAAGTTAATTAAAAGAACTTACTATTTACTAATGACAAAAAAAAATAAATAAAAGAGGAGATCCGAAATTGTCTTTATTCTTAAAATTATCCTTTATCTATTTTATTATTATGGGGAATTCTGTTTGGCTATGTGTATGTGTGTTTATATATATTTTATATTAGGGGATATCTCCTAAAGGATAATTAGCTTTTTTTTTGTTTTTGAAACTTTATAAATTTGTATCAAGGGTGGAATTTGCGTTCCTCGTTTTCTTATTACGTTCAATAATGAATTTAAGTACATAAATATGATGTTTAAGTGTTTCCAGTTCTTATAATTTCTCCAAGGATGATAATGGTAAAAAATATAAAAAATTCCAAGGCTAATTATAATCGACAAGTAAATTATCGATCATCAAAATATCGATTAAATCAGCGCAGGTAATATTTCGGTTTTAGTATCCTGTTAAATTTGCAAAACTTATTGCAGAATCCTAATTTTAAAGGCGAATTTTTGTGGAAGAATATTGTTCCAGGTTGATATGATAAGGTAGGTGAATACCTTATTGCGTACGCGTCAAACAAGCTTAATTCCTCTCAACGCAATTCCTCTTTGATGAAGTTAGAATGCTATGCCGCCACCACGATATTTTTGGGAAACGTTTTCTAAAGGTTCTCTGTTACAGAAACAGTTTTGGGACTAAGTTATATTTTTCCTAAAATCAATCCCTAAGTAACATCAATCCCTAGTAATATTATTGACCTTCTACCGTTTTGACTTAGCTTAGCGACATGGTTACTGAAATAAGTTACTTATCAGTTATCTAAGGCAGTTATGGACGCAAACGTTAGCAAATGTGTTGTAATAAAATATGTTTGCCCATTTTTTTTCCAGCACTGTATATAAGTGAAAAAAGAACATAAAACATTATTAATTTATGTAAATTTATATTTCAAACAGTGGAAAAGTGATCAGATTTGCCCAAAAGTTATTTGTTAATAATTAATATAATAATTCGTGAGATACATATACGTCTAGTTCAAACGAAGTGAATCGTAATGAAGCACATATATTAACCCTGCGTGTGTACACTATATTTCTTGAGACACGGTGTGTACACTGGGTCTTTTAGGGAACAGTTGGGTTTTCTAAGTTTTCTAAGCTTTCAAAAAATCTGAAAAAATTCTGGGTTACTTCTTGAAGTGTCTACTATATGGCCGAGAAGTTGCCAAAATCCAAAGTTTAAAACCGTTGGTAATAAAAATTGAAGAATAGTTGAAAAAGCGGTAAAAATCGAATTTTGTAACAAAATTCGTAACTACACTAAACAAATATTTAAAAAAAATGGTTATAGGCTTTTGTAGCTTAGACTATGAGCTTTCAAAAAAATATAGTGTCTTTGTCGTGGGCTTCAAAAAGTTGAATTATTTAAGCATCTGAAAGTGGGGAATAGTTTACGGATTCAGGCATGTCATAATAAACGGAGCGGTAATTATTTGGCACAAAATGGGTCTTTATTGTCGCAAATATAAAAACTATAAAATACTAATAATAATTAGCGACAAAAAAGGAATTTACAGTGCGCAATTGTGATAAAAGTGCGTTCGATGATTATCGCAAACCGGCGCGGCGTTTCGAACGATGCACAAGAAAACGTTTTTTATTTTCCTTCCAACTGCAAACAAAATTAGTTTTTGTAAATAATTTATTATTTTGAACAATTTTATATTTTATTATTTAACACCATCAAAACGCGAAACTAAAAATATGGCCGAAAGGCAACACTATGGACCAACGTGCTGTCGTTTATAAATTTGAGACGAGACTGAATAAATTTTATTTTGTTATAACTTTTGTTGTTTGTGTTGTGTGTTTTTATTGTTTTCGTGTTTTTGATTGGTCCCGGCAGAAGACGTACAGTAAAAATGTGTACCGGATGACACCGGAGGAATGCAATGCGCGGCGAGCTCATGTTGGTGCCGGAGGAATATTATGAATGAATATTGTAGTGGTTCATTAGGTGAACCGCCACAAGTCCGTAAAAAATAGCCAAAACAGCATCAAATTACATAAAACATTTATTTTAGCCATAAAAAAAACTGAAAAACTACGAGAAACGCAAAAAAACTGTTTTCATTTATCTTCGAAAATACTGACGTCCTATGCGTACACTGACCCTTTAAGGGAACGGACATGACTTGCACTGGCTGGCATTTGCAAGTAAACTGCCAGACCCCGGCGTCATTTCGGCCTTTAGTGCCCACCATTACCCAGATTTTTTAGAGAAGGTAACCGAAGCCCGCCGACTATTCATGTGAGGGAAATTTGAGTTTCAAATTTCGACTGTTCCTTAAAAGACCCAGTGTACACACGGAGGGTTAAGTATCATGCGATAAACAAGAGCTAATTATGTCGTGGGGTATATCAGAAGAAACTTTCAACCTTCTAATGAAAGAGGAAATCACCGTGCCCGTGCTTTAAAAAATGGAACGCCCAGATATCGTCCGTTTATTTGATAAAATTAAATCACCGTTCGGGCAAGAAGTCTTGTTTAAGGCTGGTTTGATAGCATGTTCTAATGTTTTCTTCCCTGTATAATTTATATTCCTATCTCGAATTGTTTGTGATTTCGAGAAGGAAAATGTCGCGAAATATTTACGTACTTTTATACACCCCGATTATCGTAGTCGTATCCTGTGTCACGGCCGAATAACAAGTTTTAATATTTCTTCTATAAATTCTCGATTACTAACTATAAAAATCATTATAGTGCACTGATTTTTAACGGCAATAGTCATTTCAAATGACTACTAGCACAGTTACTGCGCACTTGAAAATATATCGTGACAAGAAAAGTGTTTTGAAATGATTGGAGTCAAAAAAAATCAGTGCAATATGTAGTCGTCTAAGACTTATAGATGGAATATTAAAACTTGCCTGTTATTTGGCGTAACACAGAATACGACTACCATAATTAGGCTGATAATTATATTGTTTATGATTTATAATAGTTTATTTATTGTAATGGATTAAACTTAATATTTCACACCTGAGCACACGGTCTACAAGGTTAAACACCTGATGGAATAAGCTAAGCTGGCTGGTATTTGTGGATAATCTAAAACATTGCCTTACTTTTGCCATAACTTTTCCTTCAAGTGTCAAATAACTATTGGTTTTTATGTTTACGTTGCAATAGGGGATTCCATTAAATCCAGAGGAAAATACAACTGTACACTGAGAGAAAAATACATTCTCATTGAAAAAAATACAATCACAGTAAAAAAAATACTATTAATAATCAGCCGATCGCAAATTCTGTTAATAAATAGAATTTACTATTAAATTTCGTTCATCATATGTATAATATCATATTGACAAACTTTTATAAATTATCAAGAACACATTTTGCTACATCAATCATATAGACAGAATATTTTTTCACATAAATAGAATGTTACGTCACGCAGATAGAATATTTACCATCCATAGAGAATGTTGCTTCAAATAGACAGAATGCTCTTCCAATATGTGGAAGCTTTCTTCTCACAACTAGAATATTTTGTCATACAGAAAGAATGTTTTTCGCACTGATAGAATGTTGCTTCACATAGATAAAATGGTTCTACAATCCGGCTCGAAGGACCATGTGTAATTCTCAGACTTTATTTCTTAAGTTGTAAATTTAAGATAGTCGTTGATTTACCAAAAGTTTTGTATTGTGAATAAAAGACGTTGTTGGTTTTTTATTCTTTTATTAATTTTGTATCGCTTACCGTTGGTCAGGTCAGGGTGATGTTTTATTGAGTCAGTTAATTTTTGAACTGCCTTAAATCAGACAAATGTTTGATTTATATACAAAATGGTCATACATTAATTATACTAATAACAACTAATATCGACTAAAATTGCTGATTTTAATATTACAATTTGTATGTTAAAAAATTATATATTTGGTGTCAATGAACTGACTAAAAATATAAAAACGTTATATTAAGGAAAAATGCATAATATACATTTTTCCATTGTAGTTAAATTTCATTAATCAATAATAATAACAAGAATGACTATTTATACGATTGAGGCCATGCTTGCGCAGCATGGTGAGTTGGTATGTTCACGTGACTGAACATCCTCCGCGGCGACTTTAGTTGATATGAACCGGCGAGGTAATGGGAGCACGTTTGAGATTTGTTCTGATGACTGTGTAGCTGTTGTTTTCTTGCATCGATATGCAATGATAAGTGCGATAAAGGTGGCAATGATTCCGTAGAGTAAAACGTAATGATGAATATCGTGATAATTTAATTGTTGGTTTTCACTTTCTGCCAAATTTTTTAGGTGTGTAACATTAGTTGACAGTTGATCCAAATCCATGAGAATGTTGTTGAATTCATGACTCTTCATAGTTCTGTTGGTGGTATTTTCGTATGTGGCATTTTTGGACCGGATAAGTAGGCTGCTGAGGTTTATCGTTGGTTGATAGAAAGACTTCATTCTTGTGTTGAAGTTTTCGATTGAATGTATAGTTGTCATTCCATCCGTGATAGTGCAGGCTTTATGTAACGTGATAATTCCCGTTCCATTTATGATTGTGGTTGTTACTTCTTTATTACATACGATATTTATTGTATGCTTTCTTTCGGAGATAAAAATCCATGCGCTTGGATCGTGGGTTGGAATCCATAAGTTTCTTGGTAGCATAATACGAATCTGGCAAGCATCTGATTGTACTTCTTTATTCATGATTATATCGATCTCGCAAGATGTTGGATTATTTTGTATATTATGAATAACGTTGTGGATCATGCAGAGATATTCTGAAGATCTCATGGACTTGCAAGATGTGAGCTCGTCTTCTGACATGGAGTAATAGGATTCCCTATTCAAACTTAACAATAAGAGTTCACTTGATGGTTCTATATAAGCATACATATCTTTATGCTTGGTTGGGATAGCAATTG
>CAUVYM010000402.1:0-105904 GCA_963556165.1 Tipula helvola
TAAAATTTTAACAAAAAATTTGTTTGCACAAAATTATGGTCTCGTAGTATACTACGTAGTACAGTACGCCACCGAAAGAGCACGCATTTATTAAATGTGTTTATATAAATTTATATTAAAATTATTTTTATCATAATTCTGATAATCTAGAGCATCGATTAAGCCAATAAAATAATAAAATTTTAACAAAAAATTTGTTTGAACAAAATTACGATCTCGTAGTATACTACGTAGAACGGTACGCCACCGAAAGAGCACGCATTTATTAAATGTGTTTATATAAATTTATATTAAAATTATTTTTATCATAATTCTGATAATCTAGAGCATCGATTAAGCCAATAAAATAATAAAATTTTAACAAAAAATTTGTTTGCACAAAATTACGGTCTCGTGGTATACTACGTAGTACAGTACGCCACCGAAAGAGCACGCATTTATTAAATGTGTTTATATAAATTTATATTAAAATTATTTTTATCATAATTCTGATAATCTAGAGCATCGATTAAGCCAATAAAATAATAAAATTTTAACAAAAAATTTGTTTGCACAAAATTACGGTCTCGTAGTATACTACTGATAATCTAGAGCATCGATTAAGCCAATAAAATAATAAAATTTTAACAAAAAATTTGTTTGCACAAAATTACGGTCTCGTAGTATACTACGTAGTACAGTACGCCACCGAAAGAGCACGCATTTATTAAATGTGTTTATATAAATTTATATTAAAATTATTTTTATCATAATTCTGATAATCTAGAGCATCGATTAAGCCAATAAAATAATAAAATTTTAACAAAAAATTTGTTTGCACAAAATTACGGTCTCGTAGTATACTACGTAGTACAGTACGCCACCGAAAGAGCACGCATTTATTAAATGTGTTTATATAAATTTATATTAAAATTATTTTTATCATAATTCTGATAATCTAGAGCATCGATTAAGCCAATAAAATAATAAAATTTTAACAAAAAATTTGTTTGAACAAAATTACGATCTCGTAGTATACTACGTAGTACGGTACGCCACCGAAAGAGCACGCATTTATTAAATGTGTTTATATAAATTTATATTAAAATTATTTTTATCATAATTCTGATAATCTAGAGCATCGATTAAGCCAATAAAATAATAAAATTTTAACAAAAAATTTGTTTGCACAAAATTACGGTCTCGTGGTATACTACGTAGTACAGTACGCCACCGAAAGAGCACGCATTTATTAAATGTGTTTATATAAATTTATATTAAAATTATTTTTATCATAATTCTGATAATCTAGAGCATCGATTAAGCCAATAAAATAATAAAATTTTAACAAAAAATTTGTTTGCACAAAATTACGGTCTCGTAGTATACTACGTAGTACAGTACGCCACCGAAAGAGCACGCATTTATTAAATGTGTTTATATAAATTTATATTAAAATTATTTTTATCATAATTCTGATAATCTAGAGCATCGATTAAGCCAATAAAATAATAAAATTTTAACAAAAAATTTGTTTGCACAAAATTACGGTCTCGTAGTATACTACGTAGTACAGTACGCCACCGAAAGAGCACGCATTTATTAAATGTGTTTATATAAATTTATATTAAAATTATTTTTTATCATAATTCTGATAATCTAGAGCATCGATTAAGCCAATAAAATATTAAAATTTTAACAAAAAATTTGTTTGCACAAAATTATGGTCTCGTAGTATACTACGTAGTACAGTACGCCACCGAAAGAGCACGCATTTATTAAATGTGTTTATATAAATTTATATTAAAATTATTTTTATCATAATTCTGATAATCTAGAGCATCGATTAAGCCAATAAAATAATAAAATTTTAACAAAAAATTTGTTTGCACAAAATTACGGTCTCGTAGTATACTACGTAGTACAGTACGCCACCGAAAGAGCACGCATTTATTAAATGTGTTTATATAAATTTATATTAAAATTATTTTTATCATAATTCTGATAATCTAGAGCATCGATTAAGCCAATAAAATAATAAAATTTTAACAAAAAATTTGTTTGCATAAAATTACGGTCTCGTAGTATACTACGTAGTACAGTACGCCACCGAAAGAGCACGCATTTATTAAATGTGTTTATATAAATTTATATTAAAATTATTTTTATCATAATTCTGATAATCTAGAGCATCGATTAAGCCAATAAAATAATAAAATTTTAACAAAAAATTTGTTTGAACAAAATTACGATCTCGTAGTATACTACGTAGTACGGTACGCCACCGAAAGAGCACGCATTTATTAAATGTGTTTATATAAATTTATATTAAAATTATTTTTATCATAATTCTGATAATCTAGAGCATCGATTAAGCCAATAAAATAATAAAATTTTAACAAAAAATTTGTTTGCACAAAATTACGGTCTCGTGGTATACTACGTAGTACAGTACGCCACCGAAAGAGCACGCATTTATTAAATGTGTTTATATAAATTTATATTAAAATTATTTTTATCATAATTCTGATAATCTAGAGCATCGATTAAGCCAATAAAATAATAAAATTTTAACAAAAAATTTGTTTGCACAAAATTACGGTCTCGTAGTATACTACGTAGTACAGTACGCCACCGAAAGAGCACGCATTTATTAAATGTGTTTATATAAATTTATATTAAAATTATTTTTATCATAATTCTGATAATCTAGAGCATCGATTAAGCCAATAAAATAATAAAATTTAACAAAAAATTTGTTTGCACAAAATTACGGTCTCGTAGTATACTACGTAGTACAGTACGCCACCGAAAGAGCACGCATTTATTAAATGTGTTTATATAAATTTATATTAAAATTATTTTTATCATAATTCTGATAATCTAGAGCATCGATTAAGCCAATAAAATAATAAAATTTTAACAAAAAATTTGTTTGCACAAAATTATGGTCTCGTAGTATACTACGTAGTACAGTACGCCACCGAAAGAGCACGCATTTATTAAATGTGTTTATATAAATTTATATTAAAATTATTTTTATCATAATTCTGATAATCTAGAGCATCGATTAAGCCAATAAAATAATAAAATTTTAACAAAAAATTTGTTTGAACAAAATTACGATCTCGTAGTATACTACGTAGTACGGTACGCTACCGAAAGAGCACGCATTTATTAAATGTGTTTATATAAATTTATATTAAAATTATTTTTATCATAATTCTGATAATCTAGAGCATCGATTAAGCCAATAAAATAATAAAATTTTAACAAAAAATTTGTTTGCACAAAATTACGGTCTCGTAGTATACTACGTAGTACAGTACGCCACCGAAAGAGCACGCATTTATTAAATGTGTTTATATAAATTTATATTAAAATTATTTTTATCATAATTCTGATAATCTAGAGCATCGATTAAGCCAATAAAATAATAAAATTTTAACAAAAAATTTGTTTGCACAAAATTACGGTCTCGTAGTATACTACGTAGTACAGTACGCCACCGAAAGAGCACGCATTTATTAAATGTGTTTATATAAATTTATATTAAAATTATTTTTATCATAATTCTGATAATCTAGAGCATCGATTAAGCCAATAAAATAATAAAATTTTAACAAAAAATTTGTTTGCACAAAATTACGGTCTCGTAGTATACTACGTAGTACAGTACGCCACCGAAAGAGCACGCATTTATTAAATGTGTTTATATAAATTTATATTAAAATTATTTTTATCATAATTCTGATAATCTAGAGCATCGATTAAGCCAATAAAATAATAAAATTTTAACAAAAAATTTGTTTGCACAAAATTACGGTCTCGTAGTATACTACGTAGTACAGTACGCCACCGAAAGAGCACGCATTTATTAAATGTGTTTATATAAATTTATATTAAAATTATTTTTATCATAATTCTGATAATCTAGAGCATCGATTAAGCCAATAAAATAATAAAATTTTAACAAAAAATTTGTTTGCACAAAATTACGGTCTCGTAGTATACTACGTAGTACAGTACGCCACCGAAAGAGCACGCATTTATTAAATGTGTTTATATAAATTTATATTAAAATTATTTTTATCATAATTCTGATAATCTAGAGCATCGATTAAGCCAATAAAATAATAAAATTTTAACAAAAAAATTTGTTTGCACAAAATTACGGTCTCGTAGTATACTACGTAGTACAGTACGCCACCGAAAGAGCACGCATTTATTAAATGTGTTTATATAAATTTATATTAAAATTATTTTTATCATAATTCTGATAATCTAGAGCATCGATTAAGCCAATAAAATATTAAAATTTTAACAAAAAATTTGTTTGCACAAAATTACGGTCTCGTAGTATACTACGTAGTACAGTACGCCACCGAAAGAGCACGCATTTATTAAATGTGTTTATATAAATTTATATTAAAATTATTTTTATCGTAATTCTGATAATCTAGAGCATCGATTAAGCCAATAAAATAATAAAATTTTAACAAAAATTTGTTTGCACAAAATTACGGTCTCGTAGTATACTACGTAGTACAGTACGCCACCGAAAGAGCACGCATTTATTAAATGTGTTTATATAAATTTATATTAAAATTATTTTTATCATAATTCTGATAATCTAGAGCATCGATTAAGCCAATAAAATAATAAAATTTTAACAAAAAATTTGTTTGCACAAAATTACGGTCTCGTAGTATACTACGTAGTACAGTACGCCACCGAAAGAGCACGCATTTATTAAATGTGTTTATATAAATTTATATTAAAATTATTTTTATCATAATTCTGATAATCTAGAGCATCGATTAAGCCAATAAAATAATTAAATTTTAATAAAAAATTTGTTTGCACAAAATTACGGTCTCGTAGTATACTACGTAGTACAGTACGCCACCGAAAGAGCACGCATTTATTAAATGTGTTTATATAAATTTATATTAAAATTATTTTTATCATAATTCTGATAATCTAGAGCATCGATTAAGCCAATAAAATAATAAAATTTTAACAAAAAATTTGTTTGCACAAAATTACGGTCTCGTAGTATACTACGTAGTACAGTACGCCACCGAAAGAGCACGCATTTATTAAATGTGTTTATATAAATTTATATTAAAATTATTTTTATCATAATTCTGATAATCTAGAGCATCGATTAAGCCAATAAAATATTAAAATTTTAACAAAAAATTTGTTTGCACAAAATTACGGTCTCGTAGTATACTACGTAGTACAGTACGCCACCGAAAGAGCACGCATTTATTAAATGTGTTTATATAAATTTATATTAAAATTATTTTTATCATAATTCTGATAATCTAGAGCATCGATTAAGCCAATAAAATAATAAAATTTTAACAAAAAATTTGTTTGCACAAAATTACGGTCTCGTAGTATACTACGTAGTACAGTACGCCACCGAAAGAGCACGCATTTATTAAATGTGTTTATATAAATTTATATTAAAATTATTTTTATCATAATTCTGATAATCTAGAGCATCGATTAAGCCAATAAAATATTAAAATTTTAACAAAAATTGTTTGCACAAAATTATGGTCTCGTAGTATACTACGTAGTACAGTACGCCACCGAAAGAGCACGCATTTATTAAATGTGTTTATATAAACTTATATTAAAATTATTTTTATCGTAATTCTGATAATCTAGAGCATCGATTAAGCCAATAAAATAATAAAATTTTAACAAAAAATTTGTTTGCACAAAATTATGGTCTCGTAGTATACTACGTAGTACAGTACGCCACCGAAAGAGCACGCATTTATTAAATGTGTTTATATAAATTTATATTAAAATTATTTTTATCATAATTCTGATAATCTAGAGCATCGATTAAGCCAATAAAATAATAAAATTTTAACAAAAAATTTGTTTGAACAAAATTACGATCTCGTAGTATACTACGTAGTACAGTACGCCACCGAAAGAGCACGCATTTATTAAATGTGTTTATATAAATTTATATTAAAATTATTTTTATCATAATTCTGATAATCTAGAGCATCGATTAAGCCAATAAAATATTAAAATTTTAACAAAAAATTTGTTTGCACAAAATTACGGTCTCGTAGTATACTACGTAGTACAGTACGCCACCGAAAGAGCACGCATTTATTAAATGTGTTTATATAAATTTATATTAAAATTATTTTTATCATAATTCTGATAATCTAGAGCATCGATTAGGCCAATAAAATATTAAAATTTTAACAAAAAATTTGTTTGCACAAAATTATGGTCTCGTAGTATACTACGTAGTACAGTACGCCACCGAAAGAGCACGCATTTATTAAATGTGTTTATATAAATTTATATTAAAATTATTTTTATCATAATTCTGATAATCTAGAGCATCGATTAAGCCAATAAAATAATAAAATTTTAACAAAAAATTTGTTTGCACAAAATTACGGTCTCGTAGTATACTACGTAGTACAGTACGCCACCGAAAGAGCACGCATTTATTAAATGTGTTTATATAAATTTATATTAAAATTATTTTTATCATAATTCTGATAATCTAGAGCATCGATTAAGCCAATAAAATAATAAAATTTTAACAAAAAATTTGTTTGCACAAAATTACGGTCTCGTAGTATACTACGTAGTACAGTACGCCACCGAAAGAGCACGCATTTATTAAATGTGTTTATATAAATTTATATTAAAATTATTTTTATCATAATTCTGATAATCTAGAGCATCGATTAAGCCAATAAAATAATAAAATTTTAACAAAAAATTTGTTTGAACAAAATTACGATCTCGTAGTATACTACGTAGTACGGTACGCCACCGAAAGAGCACGCATTTATTAAATGTGTTTATATACATTTATATTAAAATTATTTTTATCATAATTCTGATAATCTAGAGCATCGATTAAGCCAATAAAATAATAAAATTTTAACAAAAAATTTGTTTGCACAAAATTACGGTCTCGTAGTATACTACGTAGTACAGTACCCCACCGAAAGAGCACGCATTTATTAAATGTGTTTATATACATTTATATTAAAATTATTTTTATCATAATTCTGATAATCTAGAGCATCGATTAAGCCAATAAAATAATAAAATTTTAACAAAAAATTTGTTTGCACAAAATTACGGTCTCGTAGTATACTACGTAGTACAGTACGCCACCGAAAGAGCACGCATTTATTAAATGTGTTTATATAAATTTATATTAAAATTATTTTTATCATAATTCTGATAATCTAGAGCATCGATTAAGCCAATAAAATAATAAAATTTTAACAAAAAATTTGTTTGCACAAAATTACGGTCTCGTAGTATACTACGTAGTACAGTACGCCACCGAAAGAGCACGCATTTATTAAATGTGTTTATATAAATTTATATTAAAATTATTTTTATCATAATTCTGATAATCTAGAGCATCGATTAAGCCAATAAAATAATAAAATTTTAACAAAAAATTTGTTTGCACAAAATTACGGTCTCGTAGTATACTACGTAGTACAGTACGCCACCGAAAGAGCACGCATTTATTAAATGTGTTTATATAAATTTATATTAAAATTATTTTTATCATAATTCTGATAATCTAGAGCATCGATTAAGCCAATAAAATAATAAAATTTTAACAAAAAATTTGTTTGAACAAAATTACGATCTCGTAGTATACTACGTAGTACGGTACGCCACCGAAAGAGCACGCATTTATTAAATGTGTTTATATAAATTTATATTAAAATTATTTTTATCATAATTCTGATAATCTAGAGCATCGATTAAGCCAATAAAATAATAAAATTTTAACAAAAAATTTGTTTGCACAAAATTACGGTCTCGTAGTATACTACGTAGTACAGTACGCCACCGAAAGAGCACGCATTTATTAAATGTGTTTATATAAATTTATATTAAAATTATTTTTATCATAATTCTGATAATCTAGAGCATCGATTAAGCCAATAAAATAATAAAATTTTAACAAAAAATTTGTTTGCACAAAATTACGGTCTCGTAGTATACTACGTAGTACAGTACGCCACCGAAAGAGCACGCATTTATTAAATGTGTTTATATAAATTTATATTAAATTATTTTTATCATAATTCTGATAATCTAGAGCATCGATTAAGCCAATAAAATAATAAAATTTTAACAAAAAATTTGTTTGCACAAAATTACGGTCTCGTGGTATACTACGTAGTACAGTACGCCACCGAAAGAGCACGCATTTATTAAATGTGTTTATATAAATTTATATTAAAATTATTTTTATCATAATTCTGATAATCTAGAGCATCGATTAAGCCAATAAAATAATAAAATTTTAACAAAAAATTTGTTTGCACAAAATTACGGTCTCGTAGTATACTACGTAGTACAGTACGCCACCGAAAGAGCACGCATTTATTAAATGTGTTTATATAAATTTATATTAAAATTATTTTTATCATAATTCTGATAATCTAGAGCATCGATTAAGCCAATAAAATATTAAAATTTTAACAAAAAATTTGTTTGCACAAAATTATGGTCTCGTAGTATACTACGTAGTACAGTACGCCACCGAAAGAGCACGCATTTATTAAATGTGTTTATATAAATTTATATTAAAATTATTTTTTATCGTAATTCTGATAATCTAGAGCATCGATTAAGCCAATAAAATAATAAAATTTAACAAAAAATTTGTTTGCACAAAATTACGGTCTCGTAGTATACTACGTAGTACAGTACGCCACCGAAAGAGCACGCATTTATTAAATGTGTTTATATAAATTTATATTAAAATTATTTTTATCATAATTCTGATAATCTAGAGCATCGATTAAGCCAATAAAATATTAAAATTTTAACAAAAAATTTGTTTGCACCAAATTATGGTCTCGTAGTATACTACGTAGTACAGTACGCCACCGAAAGAGCACGCATTTATTAAATGTGTTTATATAAATTTATATTAAAATTATTTTTATCATAATTCTGATAATCTAGAGCATCGATTAAGCCAATAAAATAATAAAATTTTAACAAAAAATTTGTTTGAACAAAATTACGATCTCGTAGTATACTACGTAGTACGGTACGCCACCGAAAGAGCACGCATTTATTAAATGTGTTTATATAAATTTATATTAAAATTATTTTTTATCATAATTCTGATAATCTAGAGCATCGATTAAGCCAATAAAATAATAAAATTTTAACAAAAAATTTGTTTGCACAAAATTACGGTCTCGTAGTATACTACGTAGTACAGTACGCCACCGAAAGAGCACGCATTTATTAAATGTGTTTATATAAATTTATATTAAAATTATTTTTATCGTAATTCTGATAATCTAGAGCATCGATTAAGCCAATAAAATAATAAAATTTTTACAAAAAATTTGTTTGCACAAAATTACGGTCTCGTAGTATACTACGTAGTACAGTACGCCACCGAAAGAGCACGCATTTATTAAATGTGTTTATATAAATTTATATTAAAATTATTTTTATCATAATTCTGATAATCTAGAGCATCGATTAAGCCAATAAAATAATAAAATTTTAACAAAAAATTTGTTTGCACAAAATTACGGTCTCGTAGTATACTACGTAGTACAGTACGCCACCGAAAGAGCACGCATTTATTAAATGTGTTTATATAAATTTATATTAAAATTATTTTTATCATAATTCTGATAATCTAGAGCATCGATTAAGCCAATAAAATAATAAAATTTTAACAAAAAATTTGTTTAAACAAAATTACGATCTCGTAGTATACTACATAGTACGGTACGCCACCGAAAGAGCACGCATTTATTAAATGTGTTTATATAAATTTATATTAAAATTATTTTTATCATAATTCTGATAATCTAGAGCATCGATTAAGCCAATAAAATAATAAAATTTTAACAAAAAATTTGTTTGCACATAATTACGGTCTCGTAGTATACTACGTAGTACAGTACGCCACCGAAAGAGCACGCATTTATTAAATGTGTTTATATAAATTTATATTAAAATTATTTTTATCATAATTCTGATAAAGAGCATCGATTAAGCCAATAAAATAATAAAATTTTAACAAAAAATTTGTTTGCACAAAATTACGGTCTCGTAGTATACTACGTAGTACAGTACGCCACCGAAAGAGCACGCATTTATTAAATGTGTTTATATAAATTTATATTAAAATTATTTTTATCATAATTCTGATAATCTAGAGCATCGATTAAGCCAATAAAATATTAAAATTTTAACAAAAAATTTGTTTGCACAAAATTATGGTCTCGTAGTATACTACGTAGTACAGTACGCCACCGAAAGAGCACGCATTTATTAAATGTGTTTATATAAATTTATATTAAAATTATTTTTATCATAATTCTGATAATCTAGAGCATCGATTAAGCCAATAAAATAATAAAATTTTAACAAAAAATTTGTTTGCACAAAATTACGGTCTCGTAGTATATACTATAATAATAAAATTTTAACAAAAATTTGTTTGCACAAAATTACGGTCTCGTAGTATACTACGTAGTACAGTACGCCACCGAAAGAGCACGCATTTATTAAATGTGTTTATATAAATTTATATTAAAATTATTTTTATCGTAATTCTGATAATCTAGAGCATCGATTAAGCCAATAAAATAATAAAATTTTAACAAAAAATTATTTTGCACAAAATTACGGTCTCATAGTATACTACGTAGTACAGTACGCCACCGAAAGAGCACGCATTTATTAAATGTGTTTATATAAATTTATATTAAAATTATTTTTATCATAATTCTGATAATCTAGAGCATCGATTAAGCCAATAAAATAATAAAATTTTAACAAAAAATTTGTTTGCACAAAATTACGGTCTCGTAGTATACTACGTAGTACAGTACGCCACCGAAAGAGCACGCATTTATTAAATGTGTTTATATAAATTTATATTAAAATTATTTTTATCATAATTCTGATAATCTAGAGCATCGATTAAGCCAATAAAATAATAAAATTTTAACAAAAAATTTGTTTGAACAAAATTACGATCTCGTAGTATACTACATAGTACGGTACGCCACCGAAAGAGCACGCATTTATTAAATGTGTTTATATAAATTTATATTAAAATTATTTTTATCATAATTCTGATAATCTAGAGCATCGATTAAGCCAATAAAATAATAAAATTTTAACAAAAAATTTGTTTGCACAAAATTACGGTCTCGTAGTATACTACGTAGTACAGTACGCCACCGAAAGAGCACGCATTTATTAAATGTGTTTATATAAATTTATATTAAAATTATTTTTATCATAATTCTGATAAAGAGCATCGATTAAGCCAATAAAATAATAAAATTTTAACAAAAAATTTGTTTGCACAAAATTACGGTCTCGTAGTATACTACGTAGTACAGTACGCCACCGAAAGAGCACGCATTTATTAAATGTGTTTATATAAATTTATATTAAAATTATTTTTATCATAATTCTGATAATCTAGAGCATCGATTAAGCCAATAAAATATTAAAATTTTAACAAAAAATTTGTTTGCACAAAATTATGGTCTCGTAGTATACTACGTAGTACAGTACGCCACCGAAAGAGCACGCATTTATTAAATGTGTTTATATAAATTTATATTAAAATTATTTTTATCATAATTCTGATAATCTAGAGCATCGATTAAGCCAATAAAATAATAAAATTTTAACAAAAAATTTGTTTGCACAAAATTACGGTCTCGTAGTATATACTACGTAGTACAGTACGCCACCGAAAGAGCACGCATTTATTAAATGTGTTTATATAAATTTATATTAAAATTATTTTTATCATAATTCTGATAATCTAGAGCATCGATTAAGCCAATAAAATATTAAAATTTTAACAAAAAATTTGTTTGCACAAAATTATGGTCTCGTAGTATACTACGTAGTACAGTACGCCACCGAAAGAGCACGCATTTATTAAATGTGTTTATATAAATTTATATTAAAATTATTTTTATCGTAATTCTGATAATCTAGAGCATCGATTAAGCCAATAAAATAATAAAATTTTAACAAAAAATTTGTTTGCACAAAATTACGGTCTCGTAGTATACTACGTAGTACAGTATGCCACCGAAAGAGCACGCATTTATTAAATGTGTTTATATAATTTATATTAAAATTATTTTTATCATAATTCTGATAATCTAGAGCATCGATTAAGCCAATAAATATTAAAATTTTAACAAAAAATTTGTTTGCACAAAATTACGGTCTCGTAGTATACTACGTAGTACAGTACGCCACCGAAAGAGCACGCATTTATTAAATGTGTTTATATAAATTTATATTAAAAATATTTTTATCATAATTCTGATAATCTAGAGCATCGATTAAGCCAATAAAATATTAAAATTTTAACAAAAAATTTGTTTGCACAAAATTACGGTCTCGTAGTATACTACGTAGTACAGTATGCCACAGAAAGAGCACGCATTTATTAAATGTGTTTATATAAATTTATATTAAAATTATTTTTATCATAATTCTGATAATCTAGAGCATCGATTAAGCCAATAAAATATTAAAATTTTAACAAAAAATTTGTTTGCACAAAATTACGGTCTCGTAGTATACTACGTAGTACAGTACGCCACCGAAAGAGCACGCATTTATTAAATGTGTTTATATAAATTTATATTAAAATTATTTTTATCATAATTCTGATAATCTAGAGCATCGATTAAGCCAATAAAATAATAAAATTTTAACAAAAATTTGTTTGCACAAAATTACGGTCTCGTAGTATACTACGTAGTACAGTACGCACCGAAAGAGCACGCATTTATTAAATGTGTTTATATAAATTTATATTAAAATTATTTTTATCATAATTCTGATAATCTAGAGCATCGATTAAGCCAATAAAATAATAAAATTTTAACAAAAAATTTGTTTGCACAAAATTACGGTCTCGTGGTATACTACGTAGTACAGTACACCACCGAAAGAACACGCATTTATTAAATGTGTTTATATAAATTTATATTAAAATTATTTTTATCATAATTCTGATAATCTAGAGCATCGATTAAGCCAATAAAATAATAAAATTTTAACAAAAAATTTGTTTGCACAAAATTACGGTCTCGTAGTATACTACGTAGTACAGTACGCCACCGAAAGAGCACGCATTTATTAAATGTGTTTATATAAATTTATATTAAAATTATTTTTATCATAATTCTGATAATCTAGAGCATCGATTAAGCCAATAAAATATTAAATTTTAACAAAAAATTTGTTTGCACAAAATTATGGTCTCGTAGTATACTACGTAGTACAGTACGCCACCGAAAGAGCACGCATTTATTAAATGTGTTTATATAAATTTATATTAAAATTATTTTTATCGTAATTCTGATAATCTAGAGCATCGATTAAGCCAATAAAATAATAAAATTTTAACAAAAAATTTGTTTGCACAAAATTACGGTCTCGTAGTATACTACGTAGTACAGTACGCCACCGAAAGAGCACGCATTTATTAAATGTGTTTATATAAATTTATATTAAAATTATTTTTATCGTAATTCTGATAATCTAGAGCATCGATTAAGCCAATAAAATAATAAAATTTTAACAAAAAATTTGTTTGCACAAAATTACGGTCTCGTAGTATACTACGTAGTACAGTACGCCACCGAAAGAGCACGCATTTATTAAATGTGTTTATATAAATTTATATTAAAATTATTTTTATCATAATTCTGATAATCTAGAGCATCGATTAAGCCAATAAAATAATAAAATTTTAACAAAAAATTTGTTTGCACAAAATTACGGTCTCGTAGTATACTACGTAGTACAGTACGCCACCGAAAGAGCACGCATTTATTAAATGTGTTTATATAAATTTATATTAAAATTATTTTTATCATAATTCTGATAATCTAGAGCATCGATTAAGCCAATAAAATAATAAAATTTTAACAAAAAATTTGTTTGAACAAAATTACGATCTCGTAGTATACTACATAGTACGGTACGCCACCGAAAGAGCACGCATTTATTAAATGTGTTTATATAAATTTATATTAAAATTATTTTTATCATAATTCTGATAATCTAGAGCATCGATTAAGCCAATAAAATAATAAAATTTTAACAAAAAATTTGTTTGCACAAAATTACGGTCTCGTAGTATACTACGTAGTACAGTACGCCACCGAAAGAGCACGCATTTATTAAATGTGTTTATATAAATTTATATTAAAATTATTTTTATCATAATTCTGATAAAGAGCATCGATTAAGCCAATAAAATAATAAAATTTTAACAAAAAATTTGTTTGCACAAAATTACGGTCTCGTAGTATACTACGTAGTACAGTACGCCACCGAAAGAGCACGCATTTATTAAATGTGTTTATATAAATTTATATTAAAATTATTTTTATCATAATTCTGATAATCTAGAGCATCGATTAAGCCAATAAAATAATAAAATTTTAACAAAAAATTTGTTTGCACAAAATTATGGTCTCGTAGTATACTACGTAGTACAGTACGCCACCGAAAGAGCACGCATTTATTAAATGTGTTTATATAAATTTATATTAAAATTATTTTTATCATAATTCTGATAATCTAGAGCATCGATTAAGCCAATAAAATAATAAAATTTTAACAAAAAATTTGTTTGCACAAAATTACGGTCTCGTAGTATTTACTATAATAATAAAATTTTAACAAAAAATTTGTTTGCACAAAATTACGGTCTCGTAGTATACTACGTAGTACAGTACGCCACCGAAAGAGCACGCATTTATTAAATGTGTTTATATAAATTTATATTAAAATTATTTTATCGTAATTCTGATAATCTAGAGCATCGATTAAGCCAATAAAATAATAAAATTTTAACAAAAAATTATTTTGCACAAAATTACGGTCTCGTAGTATACTACGTAGTACAGTACGCCACCGAAAGAGCACGCATTTATTAAATGTGTTTATATAAATTTATATTAAAATTATTTTTATCATAATTCTGATAATCTAGAGCATCGATTAAGCCAATAAAATAATAAAATTTTAACAAAAAATTTGTTTGCACAAAATTACGGTCTCGTAGTATACTACGTAGTACAGTACGCCACCGAAAGAGCACGCATTTATTAAATGTGTTTATATAAATTTATATTAAAATTATTTTTATCATAATTCTGATAATCTAGAGCATCGATTAAGCCAATAAAATAATAAAATTTTAACAAAAAATTTGTTTGAACAAAATTACGATCTCGTATCTCGTAGTATACTACATAGTACGGTACGCCACCGAAAGAGCACGCATTTATTAAATGTGTTTATATAAATTTATATTAAAATTATTTTTATCATAATTCTGATAATCTAGAGCATCGATTAAGCCAATAAAATAATAAAATTTTAACAAAAAATTTGTTTGCACAAAATTACGGTCTCGTAGTATACTACGTAGTACAGTACGCCACCGAAAGAGCACGCATTTATTAAATGTGTTTATATAAATTTATATTAAAATTATTTTTATCATAATTCTGATAATCTAGAGCATCGATTAAGCCAATAAAATAATAAAATTTTAACAAAAAATTTGTTTGCACAAAATTACGGTCTCGTAGTATACTACGTAGTACAGTACGCCACCGAAAGAGCACGCATTTATTAAATGTGTTTATATAAATTTATATTAAAATTATTTTTATCATAATTCTGATAATCTAGAGCATCGATTAAGCCAATAAAATATTAAAATTTTAACAAAAAATTTGTTTGCACAAAATTATGGTCTCGTAGTATACTACGTAGTACAGTACGCCACCGAAAGAGCACGCATTTATTAAATGTGTTTATATAAATTTATATTAAAATTATTTTTATCATAATTCTGATAATCTAGAGCATCGATTAAGCCAATAAAATAATAAAATTTTAACAAAAAATTTGTTTGCACAAAATTACGGTCTCGTAGTATATACTACGTAGTACAGTACGCCACCGAAAGAGCACGCATTTATTAAATGTGTTTATATAAATTTATATTAAAATTATTTTTATCATAATTCTGATAATCTAGAGCATCGATTAAGCCAATAAAATATTAAAATTTTAACAAAAAATTTGTTTGCACAAAATTATGGTCTCGTAGTATACTACGTAGTACAGTACGCCACCGAAAGAGCACGCATTTATTAAATGTGTTTATATAAATTTATATTAAAATTATTTTTATCGTAATTCTGATAATCTAGAGCATCGATTAAGCCAATAAAATAATAAAATTTTAACAAAAAATTTGTTTGCACAAAATTACGGTCTCGTGGTATACTACGTAGTACAGTATGCCACCGAAAGAGCACGCATTTATTAAATGTGTTTATATAAATTTATATTAAAATTATTTTTATCATAATTCTGATAATCTAGAGCATCGATTAAGCCAATAAAATATTAAAATTTTAACAAAAAATTTGTTTGCACAAAATTACGGTCTCGTAGTATACTACGTAGTACAGTACGCCACCGAAAGAGCACGCATTTATTAAATGTGTTTATATAAATTTATATTAAAATTATTTTTATCATAATTCTGATAATCTAGAGCATCGATTAAGCCAATAAAATATTAAAATTTTAACAAAAAATTTGTTTGCACAAAATTACGGTCTCGTAGTATACTACGTAGTACAGTACGCCACCGAAAGAGCACGCATTTATTAAATGTGTTTATATAAATTTATATTAAAATTATTTTTATCATAATTCTGATAATCTAGAGCATCGATTAAGCCAATAAAATATTAAAATTTTAACAAAAAATTTGTTTGCACAAAATTACGGTCTCGTAGTATACTACGTAGTACAGTACGCCACCGAAAGAGCACGCATTTATTAAATGTGTTTATATAAATTTATATTAAAATTATTTTTATCATAATTCTGATAATCTAGAGCATCGATTAAGCCAATAAAATAATAAAATTTTAACAAAAAATTTGTTTGCACAAAATTACGGTCTCGTAGTATACTACGTAGTACAGTACGCCACCGAAAGAGCACGCATTTATTAAATGTGTTTATATAAATTTATATTAAAATTATTTTTATCATAATTCTGATAATCTAGAGCATCGATTAAGCCAATAAAATATTAAAATTTTAACAAAAAATTTGTTTGCACAAAATTATGGTCTCGTAGTATACTACGTAGTACAGTACGCCACCGAAAGAGCACGCATTTATTAAATGTGTTTATATAAATTTATATTAAAATTATTTTTATCGTAATTCTGATAATCTAGAGCATCGATTAAGCCAATAAAATAATAAAATTTTAACAAAAAATTTGTTTGCACAAAATTACGGTCTCGTAGTATACTACGTAGTACAGTACGCCACCGAAAGAGCACGCATTTATTAAATGTGTTTATATAAATTTATATTAAAATTATTTTTATCATAATTCTGATAATCTAGAGCATCGATTAAGCCAATAAAATATTAAAATTTTAACAAAAAATTTGTTTGCACAAAATTATGGTCTCGTAGTATACTACGTAGTACAGTACGCCACCGAAAGAGCACGCATTTATTAAATGTGTTTATATAAATTTATATTAAAATTATTTTTATCATAATTCTGATAATCTAGAGCATCGATTAAGCCAATAAAATAATAAAATTTTAACAAACAATTTGTTTGCACAAAATTACGGTCTCGTAGTATACTACGTAGTACAGTACGCCACCGAAAGAGCACGCATTTATTAAATGTGTTTATATAAATTTATATTAAAATTATTTTTATCATAATTCTGATAATCTAGAGCATCGATTAAGCCAATAAAATAATAAAATTTTAACAAAAAATTTGTTTGCACAAAATTACAGTTTCGTAGTATACTACGTAGTACAATACGCCACCGAAAGAGCACGCATTTATTAAATGTGTTTATATAAATTTATATTAAAATTATTTTTATCATAATTCTGATAATCTAGAGCATCGATTAAGCCAATAAAATAATAAAATTTTAACAAAAAATTTGTTTGAACAAAATTACGATCTCGTAGTATACTACGTAGTACAGTACGCCACCGAAAGAGCACGCGTTTATTAAATGTGTTTATATAAATTTATATTAAAATTATTTTTATCATAATTCTGATAATCTAGAGCATCGATTAAGCCAATAAAATAATAAAATTTTAACAAAAAATTTGTTTGCACAAAATTACGGTCTCGTAGTATACTACGTAGTACAGTACGCCACCGAAAGAGCACGCATTTATTAAATGTGTTTATATAAATTTATATTAAAATTATTTTTATCATAATTCTGATAATCTAGAGCATCGATTAAGCCAATAAAATAATAAAATTTTAACAAAAAATTTGTTTGCACAAAATTACGGTCTCGTAGTATACTACGTAGTACAGTACGCCACCGAAAGAGCACGCATTTATTAAATGTGTTTATATAAATTTATATTAAAATTATTTTTATCATAATTCTGATAATCTAGAGCATCGATTAAGCCAATAAAATAATAAAATTTTAACAAAAAATTTGTTTGCACAAAATTACGGTCTCGTGGTATACTACGTAGTACAGTACGCCACCGAAAGAGCACGCATTTATTAAATGTGTTTATATAAATTTATATTAAAATTATTTTTATCATAATTCTGATAATCTAGAGCATCGATTAAGCCAATAAAATAATAAAATTTTAACAAAAAATTTGTTTGCACAAAATTACGGTCTCGTAGTATACTACGTAGTACAGTACGCCACCGAAAGAGCACGCATTTATTAAATGTGTTTATATAAATTTATATTAAAATTATTTTTATCATAATTCTGATAATCTAGAGCATCGATTAAGCCAATAAAATATTAAAATTTTAACAAAAAATTTGTTTGCACAAAATTATGGTCTCGTAGTATACTACGTAGTACAGTACGCCACCGAAAGAGCACGCATTTATTAAATGTGTTTATATAAATTTATATTAAAATTATTTTTATCGTAATTCTGATAATCTAGAGCATCGATTAAGCCAATAAAATAATAAAATTTTAACAAAAAATTTGTTTGCACAAAATTACGGTCTCGTAGTATACTACGTAGTACAGTACGCCACCGAAAGAGCACGCATTTATTAAATGTGTTTATATAAATTTATATTAAAATTATTTTTATCATAATTCTGATAATCTAGAGCATCGATTAAGCCAATAAAATATTAAAATTTTAACAAAAAATTTGTTTGCACAAAATTATGGTCTCGTAGTATACTACGTAGTACAGTACGCCACCGAAAGAGCACGCATTTATTAAATGTGTTTATATAAATTTATATTAAAATTATTTTTATCATAATTCTGATAATCTAGAGCATCGATTAAGCCAATAAAATAATAAAATTTTAACAAAAAATTTGTTTGAACAAAATTACGATCTCGTAGTATACTACGTAGTACGGTACGCCACCGAAAGAGCACGCATTTATTAAATGTGTTTATATAAATTTATATTAAAATTATTTTTATCATAATTCTGATAATCTAGAGCATCGATTAAGCCAATAAAATAATAAAATTTTAACAAAAAATTTGTTTGTACAAAATTACGGTCTCGTAGTATACTACGTAGTACAGTACGCCACCGAAAGAGCACGCATTTATTAAATGTGTTTATATAAATTTATATTAAAATTATTTTTATCGTAATTCTGATAATCTAGAGCATCGATTAAGCCAATAAAATAATAAAATTTTAACAAAAAATTTGTTTGCACAAAATTACGGTCTCGTAGTATACTACGTAGTACAGTACGCCACCGAAAGAGCACGCATTTATTAAATGTGTTTATATAAATTTATATTAAAATTATTTTTATCATAATTCTGATAATCTAGAGCATCGATTAAGCCAATAAAATAATAAGTTTGCACAAAATTACGGTCTCGTAGTATACTACGTAGTACAGTACGCCACCGAAAGAGCACGCATTTATTAAATGTGTTTATATAAATTTATATTAAAATTATTTTTATCATAATTCTGATAATCTAGAGCATCGATTAAGCCAATAAAATAATAAAATTTTAACAAAAAATTTGTTTGAACAAAATTACGATCTCGTAGTATACTACGTAGTACGGTACGCCACCGAAAGAGCACGCATTTATTAAATGTGTTTATATAAATTTATATTAAAATTATTTTTATCGTAATTCTGATAATCTAGAGCATCGATTAAGCCAATAAAATAATAAAATTTTAACAAAAAATTTGTTTGCACAAAATTACGGTCTCGTAGTATACTACGTAGTACAGTACGCCACCGAAAGAGCACGCATTTATTAAATGTGTTTATATAAATTTATATTAAAATTATTTTTATCATAATTCTGATAATCTAGAGCATCGATTAAGCCAATAAAATATTAAAATTTTAACAAAAAATTTGTTTGCACAAAATTATGGTCTCGTAGTATACTACGTAGTACAGTACGCCACCGAAAGAGCACGCATTTATTAAATGTGTTTATATAAATTTATATTAAAATTATTTTTATCATAATTCTGATAATCTAGAGCATCGATTAAGCCAATAAAATAATAAAATTTTAACAAAAAATTTGTTTGCACAAAATTACGGTCTCGTAGTATACTACGTAGTACAGTACGCCACCGAAAGAGCACGCATTTATTAAATGTGTTTATATAAATTTATATTAAAATTATTTTTATCATAATTCTGATAATCTAGAGCATCGATTAAGCCAATAAAATATTAAAATTTTAACAAAAAATTTGTTTGCACAAAATTATGGTCTCGTAGTATACTACGTAGTACAGTACGCCACCGAAAGAGCACGCATTTATTAAATGTGTTTATATAAATTTATATTAAAATTATTTTTATCGTAATTCTGATAATCTAGAGCATCGATTAAGCCAATAAAATAATAAAATTTTAACAAAAAATTTGTTTGCACAAAATTACGGTCTCGTAGTATACTACGTAGTACAGTACGCCACCGAAAGAGCACGCATTTATTAAATGTGTTTATATAAATTTATATTAAAATTATTTTTATCATAATTCTGATAATCTAGAGCATCGATTAAGCCAATAAAATATTAAAATTTTAACAAAAAATTTGTTTGCACAAAATTACGGTCTCGTAGCATACTACGTAGTACAGTACGCCACCGAAAGAGCACGCATTTATTAAATGTGTTTATATAAATTTATATTAAAATTATTTTTATCATAATTCTGATAATCTAGAGCATCGATTAAGCCAATAAAATAATAAAATTTTAACAAAAAATTTGTTTGAACAAAATTACGATCTCGTAGTATACTACGTAGTACAGTACGCCACCGAAAGAGCACGCATTTATTAAATGTGTTTATATAAATTTATATTAAAATTATTTTTATCATAATTCTGATAATCTAGAGCATCGATTAAGCCAATAAAATATTAAAATTTTAACAAAAAATTTGTTTGCACAAAATTACGGTCTCGTAGTATACTACGTAGTACAGTACGCCACCGAAAGAGCACGCATTTATTAAATGTGTTTATATAAATTTATATTAAAATTATTTTTATCATAATTCTGATAATCTAGAGCATCGATTAAGCCAATAAAATATTAAAATTTTAACAAAAAATTTGTTTGCACAAAATTACGGTCTCGTAGTATACTACGTAGTACAGTACGCCACCGAAAGAGCACGCATTTATTAAATGTGTTTATAAAAATTTATATTAAAATTATTTTTATCATAATTCTGATAATCTAGAGCATCGATTAAGCCAATAAAATAATAAAATTTTAACAAAAAATTTGTTTGCACAAAATTACGGTCTCGTAGTATACTACGTAGTACAGTACGCCACCGAAAGAGCACGCATTTATTAAATGTGTTTATATAAATTTATATTAAAATTATTTTTATCATAATTCTGATAATCTAGAGCATCGATTAAGCCAATAAAATAATAAAATTTTAACAAAAAATTTGTTTGCACAAAATTACGGTCTCGTAGTATACTACGTAGTACAGTACGCCACCGAAAGAGCACGCATTTATTAAATGTGTTTATATAAATTTATATTAAAATTATTTTTATCATAATTCTGATAATCTAGAGCATCGATTAAGCCAATAAAATATTAAAATTTTAACAAAAAATTTGTTTGCACAAAATTACGGTCTCGTAGTATACTACGTAGTACAGTACGCCACCGAAAGAGCACGCATTTATTAAATGTGTTTATATAAATTTATATTAAAATTATTTTTATCATAATTCTGATAATATAGAGCATCGATTAAGCCAATAAAATAATAAAATTTTAACAAAAAATTTGTTTGCACAAAATTACGATCTCGTAGTATACTACGTAGTACAGTACGCCACCGAAAGAGCACGCATTTATTAAATGTGTTTATATAAATTTATATTAAAATTATTTTTATCATAATTCTGATAATCTAGAGCATCGATTAAGCCAATAAAATATTAAAATTTTAACAAAAAATTTGTTTGCACAAAATTACGGTCTCGTAGTATACTACGTAGTACAGTACGCCACCGAAAGAGCACGCATTTATTAAATGTGTTTATATAAATTTATATTAAAATTATTTTTATCATAATTCTGATAATCTAGAGCATCGATTAAGCCAATAAAATATTAAAATTTTAACAAAAAATTTGTTTGCACAAAATTACGGTCTCGTAGTATACTACGTAGTACAGTACGCCACCGAAAGAGCACGCATTTATTAAATGTGTTTATATAAATTTATATTAAAATTATTTTTATCATAATTCTGATAATCTAGAGCATCGATTAAGCCAATAAAATAATAAAATTTTAACAAAAAATTTGTTTGCACAAAATTACGGTCTCGTAGTATACTACGTAGTACAGTACGCCACCGAAAGAGCACGCATTTATTAAATGTGTTTATATAAATTTATATTAAAATTATTTTTATCATAATTCTGATAATCTAGAGCATCGATTAAGCCAATAAAATAATAAAATTTTAACAAAAAATTTGTTTGCACAAAATTACGGTCTCGTGGTATACTACGTAGTACAGTACGCCACCGAAAGAACACGCATTTATTAAATGTGTTTATATAAATTTATATTAAAATTATTTTTATCATAATTCTGATAATCTAGAGCATCGATTAAGCCAATAAAATAATAAAATTTTAACAAAAAATTTGTTTGCACAAAATTACGGTCTCGTAGTATACTACGTAGTACAGTACGCCACCGAAAGAGCACGCATTTATTAAATGTGTTTATATAAATTTATATTAAAATTATTTTTATCATAATTCTGATAATCTACAGCATCGATTAAGCCAATAAAATATTAAAATTTTAACAAAAAATTTGTTTGCACAAAATTATGGTCTCGTAGTATACTACGTAGTACAGTACGCCACCGAAAGAGCACGCATTTATTAAATGTGTTTATATAAATTTATATTAAAATTATTTTTATCGTAATTCTGATAATCTAGAGCATCGATTAAGCCAATAAAATAATAAAATTTTAACAAAAAATTTGTTTGCACAAAATTACGGTCTCGTAGTATACTACGTAGTACAGTACGCCACCGAAAGAGCACGCATTTATTAAATGTGTTTATATAAATTTATATTAAAATTATTTTTATCATAATTCTGATAATCTAGAGCATCGATTAAGCCAATAAAATATTAAAATTTTAACAAAAAATTTGTTTGCACAAAATTATGGTCTCGTAGTATACTACGTAGTACAGTACGCCACCGAAAGAGCACGCATTTATTAAATGTGTTTATATAAATTTATATTAAAATTATTTTTATCATAATTCTGATAATCTAGAGCATCGATTAAGCCAATAAAATAATAAAATTTTAACAAACAATTTGTTTGCACAAAATTACGGTCTCGTAGTATACTACGTAGTACAGTACGCCACCGAAAGAGCACGCATTTATTAAATGTGTTTATATAAATTTATATTAAAATTATTTTTATCATAATTCTGATAATCTAGAGCATCGATTAAGCCAATAAAATAATAAAATTTTAACAAAAAATTTGTTTGCACAAAATTACGGTCTCGTAGTATACTACGTAGTACAATACGCCACCGAAAGAGCACGCATTTATTAAATGTGTTTATATAAATTTATATTAAAATTATTTTTATCATAATTCTGATAATCTAGAGCATCGATTAAGCCAATAAAATAATAAAATTTTAACAAAAAATTTGTTTGAACAAAATTACGATCTCGTAGTATACTACGTAGTACGGTACGCCACCGAAAGAGCACGCATTTATTAAATGTGTTTATTTTTATTAAAATTATTTTTATCATAATTCTGATAATCTAGAGCATCGATTAAGCCAATAAAATAATAAAATTTTAACAAAAAATTTGTTTGCACAAAATTACGGTCTCGTAGTATACTACGTAGTACAGTACGCCACCGAAAGAGCACGCATTTATTAAATGTGTTTATATAAATTTATATTAAAATTATTTTTATCATAATTCTGATAATCTAGAGCATCGATTAAGCCAATAAAATAATAAAATTTTAACAAAAAATTTGTTTGCACAAAATTACGGTCTCGTAGTATACTACGTAGTACAGTACGCCACCGAAAGAGCACGCATTTATTAAATGTGTTTATATAAATTTATATTAAAATTATTTTTATCATAATTCTGATAATCTAGAGCATCGATTAAGCTAATAAAATAATAAAATTTTAACAAAAAATTTGTTTGCACAAAATTACGGTCTCGTGGTATACTACGTAGTACAGTACGCCACCGAAAGAGCACGCATTTATTAAATGTGTTTATATAAATTTATATTAAAATTATTTTTATCATAATTCTGATAATCTAGAGCATCGATTAAGCCAATAAAATAATAAAATTTTAACAAAAAATTTGTTTGCACAAAATTACGGTCTCGTAGTATACTACGTAGTACAGTACGCCACCGAAAGAGCACGCATTTATTAAATGTGTTTATATAAATTTATATTAAAATTATTTTTATCATAATTCTGATAATCTAGAGCATCGATTAAGCCAATAAAATATTAAAATTTTAACAAAAAATTTGTTTGCACAAAATTATGGTCTCGTAGTATACTACGTAGTACAGTACGCCACCGAAAGAGCACGCATTTATTAAATGTGTTTATATAAATTTATATTAAAATTATTTTTATCGTAATTCTGATAATCTAGAGCATCGATTAAGCCAATAAAATAATAAAATTTTAACAAAAAATTTGTTTGCACAAAATTACGGTCTCGTAGTATACTACGTAGTACAGTACGCCACCGAAAGAGCACGCATTTATTAAATGTGTTTATATAAATTTATATTAAAATTATTTTTATCATAATTCTGATAATCTAGAGCATCGATTAAGCCAATAAAATAATAAAATTTTAACAAAAAATTTGTTTGCACAAAATTACGGTCTCGTAGTATACTACGTAGTACAGTACGCCACCGAAAGAGCACGCATTTATTAAATGTGTTTATATAAATTTATATTAAAATTATTTTTATCATAATTCTGATAATCTAGAGCATCGATTAAGCCAATAAAATAATAAAATTTTAACAAAAAATTTGTTTGAACAAAATTACGATCTCGTAGTATACTACGTAGTACGGTACGCCACCGAAAGAGCACGCATTTATTAAATGTGTTTATATAAATTTATATTAAAATTATTTTTATCATAATTCTGATAATCTAGAGCATCGATTAAGCCAATAAAATAATAAAATTTTAACAAAAAATTTGTTTGCACAAAATTACGGTCTCGTAGTATACTACGTAGTACAGTACGCCACCGAAAGAGCACGCATTTATTAAATGTGTTTATATAAATTTATATTGAAATTATTTTTATCGTAATTCTGATAATCTAGAGCATCGATTAAGCCAATAAAATAATAAAATTTTAACAAAAAATTTGTTTGCACAAAATTACGGTCTCGTAGTATACTACGTAGTACAGTACGCCACCGAAAGAGCACGCATTTATTAAATGTGTTTATATAAATTTATATTAAAATTATTTTTATCATAATTCTGATAATCTAGAGCATCGATTAAGCCAATAAAATAATAAAATTTTAACAAAAAATTTGTTTGCACAAAATTACGGTCTCGTAGTATACTACGTAGTACAGTACGCCACCGAAAGAGCACGCATTTATTAAATGTGTTTATATAAATTTATATTAAAATTATTTTTATCATAATTCTGATAATCTAGAGCATCGATTAAGCCAATAAAATAATAAAATTTTAACAAAAAATTTGTTTGAACAAAATTACGATCTCGTAGTATACTACGTAGTACGGTACGCCACCGAAAGAGCACGCATTTATTAAATGTGTTTATATAAATTTATATTAAAATTATTTTTATCGTAATTCTGATAATCTAGAGCATCGATTAAGCCAATAAAATAATAAAATTTTAACAAAAAATTTGTTTGCACAAAATTACGGTCTCGTAGTATACTACGTAGTACAGTACGCCACCGAAAGAGCACGCATTTATTAAATGTGTTTATATAAATTTATATTAAAATTATTTTTATCATAATTCTGATAATCTAGAGCATCGATTAAGCCAATAAAATATTAAAATTTTAACAAAAAATTTGTTTGCACAAAATTATGGTCTCGTACTATACTACGTAGTACAGTACGCCACCGAAAGAGCACGCATTTATTAAATGTGTTTATATAAATTTATATTAAAATTATTTTTATCGTAATTCTGATAATCTAGAGCATCGATTAAGCCAATAAAATAATAAAATTTTAACAAAAAATTTGTTTGCACAAAATTACGGTCTCGTAGTATACTACGTAGTACAGTACGCCACCGAAAGAGCACGCATTTATTAAATGTGTTTATATAAATTTATATTAAAATTATTTTTATCATAATTCTGATAATCTAGAGCATCGATTAAGCCAATAAAATATTAAAATTTTAACAAAAAATTTGTTTGCACAAAATTATGGTCTCGTAGTATACTACGTAGTACAGTACGCCACCGAAAGAGCACGCATTTATTAAATGTGTTTATATAAATTTATATTAAAATTATTTTTATCGTAATTCTGATAATCTAGAGCATCGATTAAGCCAATAAAATAATAAAATTTTAACAAAAAATTTGTTTGCACAAAATTACGGTCTCGTAGTATACTACGTAGTACAGTACGCCACCGAAAGAGCACGCATTTATTAAATGTGTTTATATAAATTTATATTAAAATTATTTTTATCATAATTCTGATAATCTAGAGCATCGATTAAGCCAATAAAATAATAAAATTTTAACAAAAAATTTGTTTGCACAAAATTACGGTCTCGTAGTATACTACGTAGTACAGTACGCCACCGAAAGGGCACGCATTTATTAAATGTGTTTATATAAATTTATATTAAAATTATTTTTATCATAATTCTGATAATCTAGAGCATCGATTAAGCCAATAAAATAATAAAATTTTAACAAAAAATTTGTTTGAACAAAATTACGATCTCGTAGTATACTACGTAGTACAGTACGCCACCGAAAGAGCACGCATTTATTAAATGTGTTTATATAAATTTATATTAAAATTATTGTTATCATAATTCTGATAATCTAGAGCATCGATTAAGCCAATAAAATATTAAAATTTTAACAAAAAATTTGTTTGCACAAAATTATGGTCTCGTAGTATACTACGTAGTACAGTACGCCACCGAAAGAGCACGCATTTATTAAATGTGTTTATATAAATTTATATTAAAATTATTTTTATCATAATTCTGATAATCTAGAGCATCGATTAAGCCAATAAAATATTAAAATTTTAACAAAAAATTTGTTTGCACAAAATTACGGTCTCGTAGTATACTACGTAGTACAGTACGCCACCGAAAGAGCACGCATTTATTAAATGTGTTTATATAAATTTATATTAAAATTATTTTTATCATAATTCTGATAATCTAGAGCATCGATTAAGCCAATAAAATAATAAAATTTTAACAAAAAATTTGTTTGCACAAAATTACGGTCTCGTAGTATACTACGTAGTACAGTACGCCACCGAAAGAGCACGCATTTATTAAATGTGTTTATATAAATTTATATTAAAATTATTTTTATCATAATTCTGATAATCTAGAGCATCGATTAAGCCAATAAAATAATAAAATTTTAACAAAAAATTTGTTTGCACAAAATTACGGTCTCGTGGTATACTACGTAGTACAGTACGCCACCGAAAGAACACGCATTTATTAAATGTGTTTATATAAATTTATATTAAAATTATTTTTATCATAATTCTGATAATCTAGAGCATCGATTAAGCCAATAAAATAATAAAATTTTAACAAAAAATTTGTTTGCACAAAATTACGGTCTCGTAGTATACTACGTAGTACAGTACGCCACCGAAAGAGCACGCATTTATTAAATGTGTTTATATAAATTTATATTAAAATTATTTTTATCATAATTCTGATAATCTACAGCATCGATTAAGCCAATAAAATATTAAAATTTTAACAAAAAATTTGTTTGCACAAAATTATGGTCTCGTAGTATACTACGTAGTACAGTACGCCACCGAAAGAGCACGCATTTATTAAATGTGTTTATATAAATTTATATTAAAATTATTTTTATCGTAATTCTGATAATCTAGAGCATCGATTAAGCCAATAAAATAATAAAATTTTAACAAAAAATTTGTTTGCACAAAATTACGGTCTCGTAGTATACTACGTAGTACAGTACGCCACCGAAAGAGCACGCATTTATTAAATGTGTTTATATAAATTTATTTTAAAATTATTTTTATCATAATTCTGATAATCTAGAGCATCGATTAAGCCAATAAAATATTAAAATTTTAACAAACAATTTGTTTGCACAAAATTATGGTCTCGTAGTATACTACGTAGTACAGTACGCCACCGAAAGAGCACGCATTTATTAAATGTGTTTATATAAATTTATATTAAAATTATTTTTATCATAATTCTGATAATCTAGAGCATCGATTAAGCCAATAAAATAATAAAATTTTAACAAAAAATTTGTTTGCACAAAATTACGGTCTCGTAGTATACTACGTAGTACAGTACGCCACCGAAAGAGCACGCATTTATTAAATGTGTTTATATAAATTTATATTAAAATTATTTTTATCATAATTCTGATAATCTAGAGCATCGATTAAGCCAATAAAATAATAAAATTTTAACAAAAAATTTGTTTGCACAAAATTACGGTCTCGTAGTATACTACGTAGTACAGTACGCCACCGAAAGAGCACGCATTTATTAAATGTGTTTATATAAATTTATATTAAAATTATTTTTATCATAATTCTGATAATCTAGAGCATCGATTAAGCCAATAAAATAATAAAATTTTAACAAAAAATTTGTTTGCACAAAATTACGGTCTCGTAGTATACTACGTAGTACAGTACGCCACCGAAAGAGCACGCATTTATTAAATGTGTTTATATAAATTTATATTAAAATTATTTTTATCATAATTCTGATAATCTAGAGCATCGATTAAGCCAATAAAATAATAAAATTTTAACAAAAAATTTGTTTGAACAAAATTACGATCTCGTAGTATACTACGTAGTACGGTACGCCACCGAAAGAGCACGCATTTATTAAATGTGTTTATTTATATTAAAATTATTTTTATCATAATTCTGATAATCTAGAGCATCGATTAAGCCAATAAAATAATAAAATTTTAACAAAAAATTTGTTTGCACAAAATTACGGTCTCGTGGTATACTACGTAGTACAGTACGCCACCGAAAGAGCACGCATTTATTAAATGTGTTTATATAAATTTATATTAAAATTATTTTTATCATAATTCTGATAATCTAGAGCATCGATTAAGCCAATAAAATAATAAAATTTTAACAAAAAATTTGTTTGCACAAAATTACGGTCTCGTAGTACACTACGTAGTACAGTACGCCACCGAAAGAGCACGCATTTATTAAATGTGTTTATATAAATTTATATTAAAATTATTTTTATCATAATTCTGATAATCTAGAGCATCGATTAAGCCAATAAAATAATAAAATTTTAACAAAAAATTTGTTTGCACAAAATTACGGTCTCGTAGTATACTACGTAGTACAGTACGCCACCGAAAGAGCACGCATTTATTAAATGTGTTTATATAAATTTATATTAAAATTATTTTTATCATAATTCTGATAATCTAGAGCATCGATTAAGCCAATAAAATAATAAAATTTTAACAAAAAATTTGTTTGCACAAAATTATGGTCTCGTAGTATACTACGTAGTACAGTACGCCACCGAAAGAGCACGCATTTATTAAATGTGTTTATATAAATTTATATTAAAATTATTTTTATCATAATTCTGATAATCTAGAGCATCGATTAAGCCAATAAAATAATAAAATTTTAACAAAAAATTTGTTTGAACAAAATTACGATCTCGTAGTATACTACGTAGTACAGTACGCCACCGAAAGAGCACGCATTTATTAAATGTGTTTATATAAATTTATATTAAAATTATTTTTATCGTAATTCTGATAATCTAGAGCATCGATTAAGCCAATAAAATAATAAAATTTTAACAAAAAATTTGTTTGCACAAAATTACGGTCTCGTAGTATACTACGTAGTACAGTACGCCACCGAAAGAGCACGCATTTATTAAATGTGTTTATATAAATTTATATTAAAATTATTTTTATCATAATTCTGATAATCTAGAGCATCGATTAAGCCAATAAAATATTAAAATTTTAACAAAAAATTTGTTTGCACAAAATTACGGTCTCGTAGTATACTACGTAGTACAGTACGCCACCGAAAGAGCACGCATTTATTAAATGTGTTTATATAAATTTATATTAAAATTATTTTTATCATAATTCTGATAATCTAGAGCATCGATTAAGCCAATAAAATAATAAAATTTTAACAAAAAATTTGTTTGCACAAAATTACGGTCTCGTAGTATACTACGTAGTACAGTACGCCACCGAAAGAGCACGCATTTATTAAATGTGTTTATATAAATTTATATTAAAATTATTTTTATCATAATTCTGATAATCTAGAGCATCGATTAAGCCAATAAAATAATAAAATTTTAACAAAAAATTTGTTTGAACAAAATTACGATCTCGTAGTATACTACGTAGTACGGTACGCCACCGAAAGAGCACGCATTTATTAAATGTGTTTATATAAATTTATATTAAAATTATTTTTATCGTAATTCTGATAATCTAGAGCATCGATTAAGCCAATAAAATAATAAAATTTTAACAAAAAATTTGTTTGCACAAAATTACGGTCTCGTAGTATACTACGTAGTACAGTACGCCACCGAAAGAGCACGCATTTATTAAATGTGTTTATATAAATTTATATTAAAATTATTTTTATCATAATTCTGATAATCTAGAGCATCGATTAAGCCAATAAAATAATAAAATTTTAACAAAAAATTTGTTTGCACAAAATTACGGTCTCGTAGTATACTACGTAGTACAGTACGCCACCGAAAGAGCACGCATTTATTAAATGTGTTTATATAAATTTATATTAAAATTATTTTTATCATAATTCTGATAATCTAGAGCATCGATTAAGCCAATAAAATATTAAAATTTTAACAAAAAATTTGTTTGCACAAAATTATGGTCTCGTAGTATACTACGTAGTACAGTACGCCACCGAAAGAGCACGCATTTATTAAATGTGTTTATATAAATTTATATTAAAATTATTTTTATCGTAATTCTGATAATCTAGAGCATCGATTAAGCCAATAAAATAATAAAATTTTAACAAAAAATTTGTTTGCACAAAATTACGGTCTCGTAGTATACTACGTAGTACAGTACGCCACCGAAAGAGCACGCATTTATTAAATGTGTTTATATAAATTTATATTAAAATTATTTTTATCATAATTCTGATAATCTAGAGCATCGATTAAGCCAATAAAATATTAAAATTTTAACAAAAAATTTGTTTGCACAAAATTATGGTCTCGTAGTATACTACGTAGTACGGTACGCCACCGAAAGAGCACGCATTTATTAAATGTGTTTATATAAATTTATATTAAAATTATTTTTATCGTAATTCTGATAATCTAGAGCATCGATTAAGCCAATAAAATAATAAAATTTTAACAAAAAATTTGTTTGCACAAAATTACGGTCTCGTAGTATACTACGTAGTACGGTACGCCACCGAAAGAGCACGCATTTATTAAATGTGTTTATATAAATTTATATTAAAATTATTTTTATCGTAATTCTGATAATCTAGAGCATCGATTAAGCCAATAAAATAATAAAATTTTAACAAAAAATTTGTTTGCACAAAATTACGGTCTCGTAGTATACTACGTAGTACAGTACGCCACCGAAAGAGCACGCATTTATTAAATGTGTTTATATAAATTTATATTAAAATTATTTTTATCATAATTCTGATAATCTAGAGCATCGATTAAGCCAATAAAATATTAAAATTTTAACAAAAAATTTGTTTGCACAAAATTATGGTCTCGTACTATACTACGTAGTACAGTACGCCACCGAAAGAGCACGCATTTATTAAATGTGTTTATATAAATTTATATTAAAATTATTTTTATCGTAATTCTGATAATCTAGAGCATCGATTAAGCCAATAAAATAATAAAATTTTAACAAAAAATTTGTTTGCACAAAATTACGGTCTCGTAGTATACTACGTAGTACAGTACGCCACCGAAAGAGCACGCATTTATTAAATGTGTTTATATAAATTTATATTAAAATTATTTTTATCATAATTCTGATAATCTAGAGCATCGATTAAGCCAATAAAATATTAAAATTTTAACAAAAAATTTGTTTGCACAAAATTATGGTCTCGTAGTATACTACGTAGTACAGTACGCCACCGAAAGAGCACGCATTTATTAAATGTGTTTATATAAATTTATATTAAAATTATTTTTATCGTAATTCTGATAATCTAGAGCATCGATTAAGCCAATAAAATAATAAAATTTTAACAAAAAATTTGTTTGCACAAAATTACGGTCTCGTAGTATACTACGTAGTACAGTACGCCACCGAAAGAGCACGCATTTATTAAATGTGTTTATATAAATTTATATTAAAATTATTTTTATCATAATTCTGATAATCTAGAGCATCGATTAAGCCAATAAAATAATAAAATTTTAACAAAAAATTTGTTTGCACAAAATTACGGTCTCGTAGTATACTACGTAGTACAGTACGCCACCGAAAGGGCACGCATTTATTAAATGTGTTTATATAAATTTATATTAAAATTATTTTTATCATAATTCTGATAATCTAGAGCATCGATTAAGCCAATAAAATAATAAAATTTTAACAAAAAATTTGTTTGAACAAAATTACGATCTCGTAGTATACTACGTAGTACGGTACGCCACCGAAAGAGCACGCATTTATTAAATGTGTTTATATAAATTTATATTAAAATTATTGTTATCATAATTCTGATAATCTAGAGCATCGATTAAGCCAATAAAATATTAAAATTTTAACAAAAAATTTGTTTGCACAAAATTATGGTCTCGTAGTATACTACGTAGTACAGTACGCCACCGAAAGAGCACGCATTTATTAAATGTGTTTATATAAATTTATATTAAAATTATTTTTATCATAATTCTGATAATCTAGAGCATCGATTAAGCCAATAAAATATTAAAATTTTAACAAAAAATTTGTTTGCACAAAATTACGGTCTCGTAGTATACTACGTAGTACAGTACGCCACCGAAAGAGCACGCATTTATTAAATGTGTTTATATAAATTTATATTAAAATTATTTTTATCATAATTCTGATAATCTAGAGCATCGATTAAGCCAATAAAATAATAAAATTTTAACAAAAAATTTGTTTGCACAAAATTACGGTCTCGTAGTATACTACGTAGTACAGTACGCCACCGAAAGAGCACGCATTTATTAAATGTGTTTATATAAATTTATATTAAAATTATTTTTATCATAATTCTGATAATCTAGAGCATCGATTAAGCCAATAAAATAATAAAATTTTAACAAAAAATTTGTTTGCACAAAATTACGGTCTCGTGGTATACTACGTAGTACAGTACGCCACCGAAAGAACACGCATTTATTAAATGTGTTTATATAAATTTATATTAAAATTATTTTTATCATAATTCTGATAATCTAGAGCATCGATTAAGCCAATAAAATAATAAAATTTTAACAAAAAATTTGTTTGCACAAAATTACGGTCTCGTAGTATACTACGTAGTACAGTACGCCACCGAAAGAGCACGCATTTATTAAATGTGTTTATATAAATTTATATTAAAATTATTTTTATCATAATTCTGATAATCTACAGCATCGATTAAGCCAATAAAATATTAAAATTTTAACAAAAAATTTGTTTGCACAAAATTATGGTCTCGTAGTATACTACGTAGTACAGTACGCCACCGAAAGAGCACGCATTTATTAAATGTGTTTATATAAATTTATATTAAAATTATTTTTATCGTAATTCTGATAATCTAGAGCATCGATTAAGCCAATAAAATAATAAAATTTTAACAAAAAATTTGTTTGCACAAAATTACGGTCTCGTAGTATACTACGTAGTACAGTACGCCACCGAAAGAGCACGCATTTATTAAATGTGTTTATATAAATTTATTTTAAAATTATTTTTATCGTAATTCTGATAATCTAGAGCATCGATTAAGCCAATAAAATAATAAAATTTTAACAAACAATTTGTTTGCACAAAATTATGGTCTCGTAGTATACTACGTAGTACAGTACGCCACCGAAAGAGCACGCATTTATTAAATGTGTTTATATAAATTTATATTAAAATTATTTTTATCATAATTCTGATAATCTAGAGCATCGATTAAGCCAATAAAATAATAAAATTTTAACAAAAAATTTGTTTGCACAAAATTACGGTCTCGTAGTATACTACGTAGTACAGTACGCCACCGAAAGAGCACGCATTTATTAAATGTGTTTATATAAATTTATATTAAAATTATTTTTATCATAATTCTGATAATCTAGAGCATCGATTAAGCCAATAAAATAATAAAATTTTAACAAAAAATTTGTTTGCACAAAATTACGGTCTCGTAGTATACTACGTAGTACAGTACGCCACCGAAAGAGCACGCATTTATTAAATGTGTTTATATAAATTTATATTAAAATTATTTTTATCATAATTCTGATAATCTAGAGCATCGATTAAGCCAATAAAATAATAAAATTTTAACAAAAAATTTGTTTGAACAAAATTACGATCTCGTAGTATACTACGTAGTACGGTACGCCACCGAAAGAGCACGCATTTATTAAATGTGTTTATTTATATTAAAATTATTTTTATCATAATTCTGATAATCTAGAGCATCGATTAAGCCAATAAAATAATAAAATTTTAACAAAAAATTTGTTTGCACAAAATTACGGTCTCGTGGTATACTACGTAGTACAGTACGCCACCGAAAGAGCACGCATTTATTAAATGTGTTTATATAAATTTATATTAAAATTATTTTTATCATAATTCTGATAATCTAGAGCATCGATTAAGCCAATAAAATAATAAAATTTTAACAAAAAATTTGTTTGCACAAAATTACGGTCTCGTAGTACACTACGTAGTACAGTACGCCACCGAAAGAGCACGCATTTATTAAATGTGTTTATATAAATTTATATTAAAATTATTTTTATCATAATTCTGATAATCTAGAGCATCGATTAAGCCAATAAAATAATAAAATTTTAACAAAAAATTTGTTTGCACAAAATTACGGTCTCGTAGTATACTACGTAGTACAGTACGCCACCGAAAGAGCACGCATTTATTAAATGTGTTTATATAAATTTATATTAAAATTATTTTTATCATAATTCTGATAATCTAGAGCATCGATTAAGCCAATAAAATAATAAAATTTTAACAAAAAATTTGTTTGCACAAAATTACGGTCTCGTAGTATACTACGTAGTACAGTACGCCACCGAAAGAGCACGCATTTATTAAATGTGTTTATATAAATTTATATTAAAATTATTTTTATCATAATTCTGATAATCTAGAGCATCGATTAAGCCAATAAAATAATAAAATTTTAACAAAAAATTTGTTTGAACAAAATTACGATCTCGTAGTATACTACGTAGTACGGTACGCCACCGAAAGAGCACGCATTTATTAAATGTGTTTATATAAATTTATATTAAAATTATTTTTATCGTAATTCTGATAATCTAGAGCATCGATTAAGCCAATAAAATAATAAAATTTTAACAAAAAATTTGTTTGCACAAAATTACGGTCTCGTAGTATACTACGTAGTACAGTACGCCACCGAAAGAGCACGCATTTATTAAATGTGTTTATATAAATTTATATTAAAATTATTTTTATCATAATTCTGATAATCTAGAGCATCGATTAAGCCAATAAAATATTAAAATTTTAACAAAAAATTTGTTTGCACAAAATTACGGTCTCGTAGTATACTACGTAGTACAGTACGCCACCGAAAGAGCACGCATTTATTAAATGTGTTTATATAAATTTATATTAAAATTATTTTTATCATAATTCTGATAATCTAGAGCATCGATTAAGCCAATAAAATAATAAAATTTTAACAAAAAATTTGTTTGCACAAAATTACGGTCTCGTAGTATACTACGTAGTACAGTACGCCACCGAAAGAGCACGCATTTATTAAATGTGTTTATATAAATTTATATTAAAATTATTTTTATCATAATTCTGATAATCTAGAGCATCGATTAAGCCAATAAAATAATAAAATTTTAACAAAAAATTTGTTTGAACAAAATTACGATCTCGTAGTATACTACGTAGTACGGTACGCCACCGAAAGAGCACGCATTTATTAAATGTGTTTATATAAATTTATATTAAAATTATTTTTATCATAATTCTGATAATCTAGAGCATCGATTAAGCCAATAAAATAATAAAATTTTAACAAAAAATTTGTTTGCACAAAATTACGGTCTCGTAGTATACTACGTAGTACAGTACGCCACCGAAAGAGCACGCATTTATTAAATGTGTTTATATAAATTTATATTAAAATTATTTTTATCATAATTCTGATAATCTAGAGCATCGATTAAGCCAATAAAATAATAAAATTTTAACAAAAAATTTGTTTGCACAAAATTACGGTCTCGTAGTATACTACGTAGTACAGTACGCCACCGAAAGAGCACGCATTTATTAAATGTGTTTATATAAATTTATATTAAAATTATTTTTATCATAATTCTGATAATCTAGAGCATCGATTAAGCCAATAAAATATTAAAATTTTAACAAAAAATTTGTTTGCACAAAATTATGGTCTCGTAGTATACTACGTAGTACAGTACGCCACCGAAAGAGCACGCATTTATTAAATGTGTTTATATAAATTTATATTAAAATTATTTTTATCGTAATTCTGATAATCTAGAGCATCGATTAAGCCAATAAAATAATAAAATTTTAACAAAAAATTTGTTTGCACAAAATTACGGTCTCGTAGTATACTACGTAGTACAGTACGCCACCGAAGGAGCACGCATTTATTAAATGTGTTTATATAAATTTATATTAAAATTATTTTTATCATAATTCTGATAATCTAGAGCATCGATTAAGCCAATAAAATATTAAAATTTTAACAAAAAATTTGTTTGCACAAAATTATGGTCTCGTAGTATACTACGTAGTACAGTACGCCACCGAAAGAGCACGCATTTATTAAATGTGTTTATATAAATTTATATTAAAATTATTTTTATCATAATTCTGATAATCTAGAGCATCGATTAAGCCAATAAAATAATAAAATTTTAACAAAAAATTTGTTTGCACAAAATTACGGTCTCGTAGTATACTATCATACGTAGTACAGTACGCCACCGAAAGACCACGCATTTATTAAATGTGTTTATATAAATTTATATTAAAATTATTTTTATCATAATTCTGATAATCTAGAGCATCGATTAAGCCAATAAAATTTTAACAAAAAATTTGTTTGCACAAAATTACGGTCTCGTAGTATACTACGTAGTACAGTACGCCACCGAAAGAGCACGCATTTATTAAATGTGTTTATATAAATTTATATTAAAATTATTTTTATCATAATTCTGATAATCTAGAGCATCGATTAAGCCAATAAAATATTAAAATTTTAACAAAAAATTTGTTTGCACAAAATTACGGTCTCGTAGTATACTACGTAGTACAGTACGCCACCGAAAGAGCACGCATTTATTAAATGTGTTTATATAAATTTATATTAAAATTATTTTTATCATAATTCTGATAATCTAGAGCATCGATTAAGCCAATAAAATATTAAAATTTTAACAAAAAATTTGTTTGCACAAAATTACGGTCTCGTGGTATACTACGTAGTACAGTACGCCACCGAAAGAGCACGCATTTATTAAATGTGTTTATATAAATTTATATTAAAATTATTTTTATCATAATTCTGATAATCTAGAGCATCGATTAAGCCAATAAAATAATAAAATGTTAACAAAAAATTTGTTTGCACAAAATTACGGTCTCGTGGTATACTACGTAGTACAGTACGCCACCGAAAGAGCACGCATTTATTAAATGTGTTTATATAAATTTATATTAAAATTATTTTTATCATAATTCTGATAATCTAGAGCATCGATTAAGCCAATAAAATAATAAAATTTTAACAAAAAATTTGTTTGAACAAAATTACGATCTCGTAGTATACTACGTAGTACGGTACGCCACCGAAAGAGCACGCATTTATTATATGTGTTTATATAAATTTATATTAAAATTATTTTTATCATAATTCTGATAATCTAGAGCATCGATTAAGCCAATAAAATAATAAAATTTTAACAAAAAATTTGTTTGCACAAAATTACGGTCTCGTAGTATACTACGTAGTACAGTACGCCACCGAAAGAGCACGCATTTATTAAATGTGTTTATATAAATTTATATTAAAATTATTTTTATCATAATTCTGATAATCTAGAGCATCGATTAAGCCAATAAAATAATAAAATTTTAACAAAAAATTTGTTTGAACAAAATTACGATCTCGTAGTATACTACGTAGTACGGTACGCCACCGAAAGAGCACGCATTTATTAAATGTGTTTATATAAATTTATATTAAAATTATTTTTATCGTAATTCTGATAATCTAGAGCATCGATTAAGCCAATAAAATAATAAAATTTTAACAAAAAATTTGTTTGCACAAAATTACGGTCTCGTAGTATACTACGTAGTACAGTACGCCACCGAAAGAGCACGCATTTATTAAATGTGTTTATATAAATTTATATTAAAATTATTTTTATCATAATTCTGATAATCTAGAGCATCGATTAAGCCAATAAAATAATAAAATTTTAACAAAAAATTTGTTTGCACAAAATTACGGTCTCGTAGTATACTACGTAGTACAGTACGCCACCGAAAGAGCACGCATTTATTAAATGTGTTTATATAAATTTATATTAAAATTATTTTTATCATAATTCTGATAATCTAGAGCATCGATTAAGCCAATAAAATAATAAAATTTTAACAAAAAATTTGTTTGCACAAAATTACGGTCTCGTGGTATACTACGTAGTACAGTACGCCACCAAAAGAGCACGCATTTATTAAATGTGTTTATATAAATTTATATTAAAATTATTTTTATCATAATTCTGATAATCTAGAGCATCGATTAAGCCAATAAAATATTAAAATTTTAACAAAAAATTTGTTTGCACAAAATTATGGTCTCGTAGTATACTACGTAGTACAGTACGCCACCGAAAGAGCACGCATTTATTAAATGTGTTTATATAAATTTATATTAAAATTATTTTTATCGTAATTCTGATAATCTAGAGCATCGATTAAGCCAATAAAATAATAAAATTTTAACAAAAAATTTGTTTGCACAAAATTACGGTCTCGTAGTATACTACGTAGTACAGTACGCCACCGAAAGAGCACGCATTTATTAAATGTGTTTATATAAATTTATATTAAAATTATTTTTATCATAATTCTGATAATCTAGAGCATCGATTAAGCCAATAAAATATTAAAATTTTAACAAAAAATTTGTTTGCACAAAATTATGGTCTCGTAGTATACTACATAGTACAGTACGCCACCGAAAGAGCACGCATTTATTAAATGTGTTTATATAAATTTATATTAAAATTATTTTTATCATAATTCTGATAATCTAGAGCATCGATTAAGCCAATTAAATAATAAAATTTTAACAAAAAATTTGTTTGAACAAAATTACGATCTCGTAGTATACTACGTAGTACGGTACGCCACCGAAAGAGCACGCATTTATTAACTGTGTTTATATAAATTTATATTAAAATTATTTTTATCATAATTCTGATAATCTAGAGCATCGATTAAGCCAATAAAATAATAAAATTTTAACAAAAAATTTGTTTGCACAAAATTACGGTCTCGTTGTATACTACGTAGTACAGTACGCCACCGAAAGAGCACGCATTTATTAAATGTGTTTATATAAATTTATATTAAAATTATTTTTATCATAATTCTGATAATCTAGAGCATCGATTAAGCCAATAAAATAATAAAATTTTAACAAAAAATTTGTTTGCACAAAATTACGGTCTCGTAGTATACTACGTAGTACAGTACGCCACCGAAAGAGCACGCATTTATTAAATGTGTTTATATAAATTTATATTAAAATTATTTTTATCATAATTCTGATAATCTAGAGCATCGATTAAGCCAATAAAATAATAAAATTTTAACAAAAAATTTGTTTGAACAAAATTACGATCTCGTAGTATACTACGTAGTACGGTACGCCACCGAAAGAGCACGCATTTATTAAATGTGTTTATATAAATTTATATTAAAATTATTTTTATCGTAATTCTGATAATCTAGAGCATCGATTAAGCCAATAAAATAATAAAATTTTAACAAAAAATTTGTTTGCACAAAATTACGGTCTCGTAGTATACTACGTAGTACAGTACGCCACCGAAAGAGCACGCATTTATTAAATGTGTTTATATAAATTTATATTAAAATTATTTTTATCATAATTCTGATAATCTAGAGCATCGATTAAGCCAATAAAATATTAAAATTTTAACAAAAAATTTGTTTGCACAAAATTACGGTCTCGTAGTATACTACGTAGTACAGTACGCCACCGAAAGAGCACGCATTTATTAAATGTGTTTATATAAATTTATATTAAAATTATTTTTATCATAATTCTGATAATCTAGAGCATCGATTAAGCCAATAAAATAATAAAATTTTAACAAAAAATTTGTTTGCACTAAATTACGGTCTCGTAGTATACTACGTAGTACAGTACGCCAACGAAAGAGCACGCATTTATTAAATGTGTTTATATAAATTTATATTAAAATTATTTTTATCATAATTCTGATAATCTAGAGCATCGATTAAGCCAATAAAATATTAAAATTTTAACAAAAAATTTGTTTGCACAAAATTATTGTCTCGTAGTATACTACGTAGTACAGTACGCCACCGAAAGAGCACGCATTTATTAAGTGTGAATTATTAAAATTATTTTTATCGTAATTCTGATAATCTAGAGCATCGATTAAGCCAATAAAATAATAAAATTTTAACAAAAAATTTGTTTGCACAAAATTACGGTCTCGTAGTATACTACGTAGTACAGTACGCCACCGAAAGAGCACGCATTTATTAAATGTGTTTATATAAATTTATATTAAAATTATTTTTATCATAATTCTGATAATCTAGAGCATCGATTAAGCCAATAAAATATTAAAATTTTAACAAAAAATTTGTTTGCACAAAATTATGGTCTCGTAGTATACTACGTAGTACAGTACGCCACCGAAAGAGCACGCATTTATTAAATGTGTTTATATAAATTTATATTAAAATTATTTTTATCATAATTCTGATAATCTAGAGCATCGATTAAGCCAATAAAATAATAAAATTTTAACAAAAAATTTGTTTGCACAAAATTACGGTCTCGTAGTATACTACGTAGTACAGTACGCCACCGAAAGAGCACGCATTTATTAAATGTGTTTATATAAATTTATATTAAAATTATTTTTATCATAATTCTGATAATCTAGAGCATCGATTAAGCCAATAAAATAATAAAATTTTAACAAAAAATTTGTTTGCACAAAATTACGGTCTCGTAGTATACTACGTAGTACAGTACGCCACCGAAAGAGCACGCATTTATTAAATGTGTTTATATAAATTTATATTAAAATTATTTTTATCATAATTCTGATAATCTAGAGCATCGATTAAGCCAATAAAATAATAAAATTTTAACAAAAAATTTGTTTGCACAAAATTACGGTCTCGTAGTATACTACGTAGTACAGTACGCCACCGAAAGAGCACGCATTTATTAAATGTGTTTATATAAATTTATATTAAAATTATTTTTATCATAATTCTGATAATCTAGAGCATCGATTAAGCCAATAAAATAATAAAATTTTAACAAAAAATTTGTTTGCACAAAATTACGGTCTCGTAGTATACTACGTAGTACAGTACGCCACCGAAAGGGCACGCATTTATTAAATGTGTTTATATAAATTTATATTAAAATTATTTTTATCATAATTCTGATAATCTAGAGCATCGATTAAGCCAATAAAATAATAAAATTTTAACAAAAAATTTGTTTGAACAAAATTACGATCTCGTAGTATACTACGTAGTACGGTACGCCACCGAAAGAGCACGCATTTATTAAATGTGTTTATATAAATTTATATTAAAATTATTGTTATCATAATTCTGATAATCTAGAGCATCGATTAAGCCAATAAAATATTAAAATTTTAACAAAAAATTTGTTTGCACAAAAATTATGGTCTCGTAGTATACTACGTAGTACAGTACGCCACCGAAAGAGCACGCATTTATTAAATGTGTTTATATAAATTTATATTAAAATTATTTTTATCATAATTCTGATAATCTAGAGCATCGATTAAGCCAATAAAATATTAAAATTTTAACAAAAAATTTGTTTGCACAAAATTACGGTCTCGTAGTATACTACGTAGTACAGTACGCCACCGAAAGAGCACGCATTTATTAAATGTGTTTATATAAATTTATATTAAAATTATTTTTATCATAATTCTGATAATCTAGAGCATCGATTAAGCCAATAAAATAATAAAATTTTAACAAAAAATTTGTTTGCACAAAATTACGGTCTCGTAGTATACTACGTAGTACAGTACGCCACCGAAAGAGCACGCATTTATTAAATGTGTTTATATAAATTTATATTAAAATTATTTTTATCATAATTCTGATAATCTAGAGCATCGATTAAGCCAATAAAATAATAAAATTTTAACAAAAAATTTGTTTGCACAAAATTACGGTCTCGTGGTATACTACGTAGTACAGTACGCCACCGAAAGAACACGCATTTATTAAATGTGTTTATATAAATTTATATTAAAATTATTTTTATCATAATTCTGATAATCTAGAGCATCGATTAAGCCAATAAAATAATAAAATTTTAACAAAAAATTTGTTTGCACAAAATTACGGTCTCGTAGTATACTACGTAGTACAGTACGCCACCGAAAGAGCACGCATTTATTAAATGTGTTTATATAAATTTATATTAAAATTATTTTTATCATAATTCTGATAATCTACAGCATCGATTAAGCCAATAAAATATTAAAATTTTAACAAAAAATTTGTTTGCACAAAATTATGGTCTCGTAGTATACTACGTAGTACAGTACGCCACCGAAAGAGCACGCATTTATTAAATGTGTTTATATAAATTTATATTAAAATTATTTTTATCGTAATTCTGATAATCTAGAGCATCGATTAAGCCAATAAAATAATAAAATTTTAACAAAAAATTTGTTTGCACAAAATTACGGTCTCGTAGTATACTACGTAGTACAGTACGCCACCGAAAGAGCACGCATTTATTAAATGTGTTTATATAAATTTATTTTAAAATTATTTTTATCATAATTCTGATAATCTAGAGCATCGATTAAGCCAATAAAATAATAAAATTTTAACAAACAATTTGTTTGCACAAAATTATGGTCTCGTAGTATACTACGTAGTACAGTACGCCACCGAAAGAGCACGCATTTATTAAATGTGTTTATATAAATTTATATTAAAATTATTTTTATCATAATTCTGATAATCTAGAGCATCGATTAAGCCAATAAAATAATAAAATTTTAACAAAAAATTTGTTTGCACAAAATTACGGTCTCGTAGTATACTACGTAGTACAGTACGCCACCGAAAGAGCACGCATTTATTAAATGTGTTTATATAAATTTATATTAAAATTATTTTTATCATAATTCTGATAATCTAGAGCATCGATTAAGCCAATAAAATAATAAAATTTTAACAAAAAATTTGTTTGCACAAAATTACGGTCTCGTAGTATACTACGTAGTACAGTACGCCACCGAAAGAGCACGCATTTATTAAATGTGTTTATATAAATTTATATTAAAATTATTTTTATCATAATTCTGATAATCTAGAGCATCGATTAAGCCAATAAAATAATAAAATTTTAACAAAAAATTTGTTTGAACAAAATTACGATCTCGTAGTATACTACGTAGTACGGTACGCCACCGAAAGAGCACGCATTTATTAAATGTGTTTATTTATATTAAAATTATTTTTATCATAATTCTGATAATCTAGAGCATCGATTAAGCCAATAAAATAATAAAATTTTAACAAAAAATTTGTTTGCACAAAATTACGGTCTCGTGGTATACTACGTAGTACAGTACGCCACCGAAAGAGCACGCATTTATTAAATGTGTTTATATAAATTTATATTAAAATTATTTTTATCATAATTCTGATAATCTAGAGCATCGATTAAGCCAATAAAATAATAAAATTTTAACAAAAAATTTGTTTGCACAAAATTACGGTCTCGTAGTACACTACGTAGTACAGTACGCCACCGAAAGAGCACGCATTTATTAAATGTGTTTATATAAATTTATATTAAAATTATTTTTATCATAATTCTGATAATCTAGAGCATCGATTAAGCCAATAAAATAATAAAATTTTAACAAAAAATTTGTTTGCACAAAATTACGGTCTCGTAGTATACTACGTAGTACAGTACGCCACCGAAAGAGCACGCATTTATTAAATGTGTTTATATAAATTTATATTAAAATTATTTTTATCATAATTCTGATAATCTAGAGCATCGATTAAGCCAATAAAATAATAAAATTTTAACAAAAAATTTGTTTGCACAAAATTACGGTCTCGTAGTATACTACGTAGTACAGTACGCCACCGAAAGAGCACGCATTTATTAAATGTGTTTATATAAATTTATATTAAAATTATTTTTATCATAATTCTGATAATCTAGAGCATCGATTAAGCCAATAAAATAATAAAATTTTAACAAAAAATTTGTTTGAACAAAATTACGATCTCGTAGTATACTACGTAGTACGGTACGCCACCGAAAGAGCACGCATTTATTAAATGTGTTTATATAAATTTATATTAAAATTATTTTTATCGTAATTCTGATAATCTAGAGCATCGATTAAGCCAATAAAATAATAAAATTTTAACAAAAAATTTGTTTGCACAAAATTACGGTCTCGTAGTATACTACGTAGTACAGTACGCCACCGAAAGAGCACGCATTTATTAAATGTGTTTATATAAATTTATATTAAAATTATTTTTATCATAATTCTGATAATCTAGAGCATCGATTAAGCCAATAAAATATTAAAATTTTAACAAAAAATTTGTTTGCACAAAATTACGGTCTCGTAGTATACTACGTAGTACAGTACGCCACCGAAAGAGCACGCATTTATTAAATGTGTTTATATAAATTTATATTAAAATTATTTTTATCATAATTCTGATAATCTAGAGCATCGATTAAGCCAATAAAATAATAAAATTTTAACAAAAAATTTGTTTGCACAAAATTACGGTCTCGTAGTATACTACGTAGTACAGTACGCCACCGAAAGAGCACGCATTTATTAAATGTGTTTATATAAATTTATATTAAAATTATTTTTATCATAATTCTGATAATCTAGAGCATCGATTAAGCCAATAAAATAATAAAATTTTAACAAAAAATTTGTTTGAACAAAATTACGATCTCGTAGTATACTACGTAGTACGGTACGCCACCGAAAGAGCACGCATTTATTAAATGTGTTTATATAAATTTATATTAAAATTATTTTTATCATAATTCTGATAATCTAGAGCATCGATTAAGCCAATAAAATAATAAAATTTTAACAAAAAATTTGTTTGCACAAAATTACGGTCTCGTAGTATACTACGTAGTACAGTACGCCACCGAAAGAGCACGCATTTATTAAATGTGTTTATATAAATTTATATTAAAATTATTTTTATCATAATTCTGATAATCTAGAGCATCGATTAAGCCAATAAAATAATAAAATTTTAACAAAAAATTTGTTTGCACAAAATTACGGTCTCGTAGTATACTACGTAGTACAGTACGCCACCGAAAGAGCACGCATTTATTAAATGTGTTTATATAAATTTATATTAAAATTATTTTTATCATAATTCTGATAATCTAGAGCATCGATTAAGCCAATAAAATATTAAAATTTTAACAAAAAATTTGTTTGCACAAAATTATGGTCTCGTAGTATACTACGTAGTACAGTACGCCACCGAAAGAGCACGCATTTATTAAATGTGTTTATATAAATTTATATTAAAATTATTTTTATCGTAATTCTGATAATCTAGAGCATCGATTAAGCCAATAAAATAATAAAATTTTAACAAAAAATTTGTTTGCACAAAATTACGGTCTCGTAGTATACTACGTAGTACAGTACGCCACCGAAAGAGCACGCATTTATTAAATGTGTTTATATAAATTTATATTAAAATTATTTTTATCATAATTCTGATAATCTAGAGCATCGATTAAGCCAATAAAATATTAAAATTTTAACAAAAAATTTGTTTGCACAAAATTATGGTCTCGTAGTATACTACGTAGTACAGTACGCCACCGAAAGAGCACGCATTTATTAAATGTGTTTATATAAATTTATATTAAAATTATTTTTATAATAATTCTGATAATCTAGAGCATCGATTAAGCCAATAAAATAATAAAATTTTAACAAAAAATTTGTTTGCACAAAATTACGGTCTCGTAGTATACTATCATACGTAGTACAGTACGCCACCGAAAGACCACGCATTTATTAAATGTGTTTATATAAATTTATATTAAAATTATTTTTATCATAATTCTGATAATCTAGAGCATCGATTAAGCCAATAAAATTTTAACAAAAAATTTGTTTGCACAAAATTACGGTCTCGTAGTATACTACGTAGTACAGTACGCCACCGAAAGAGCACGCATTTATTAAATGTGTTTATATAAATTTATATTAAAATTATTTTTATCATAATTCTGATAATCTAGAGCATCGATTAAGCCAATAAAATATTAAAATTTTAACAAAAAATTTGTTTGCACAAAATTACGGTCTCGTAGTATACTACGTAGTACAGTACGCCACCGAAAGAGCACCCATTTATTAAATGTGTTTATATAAATTTATATTAAAATTATTTTTATCATAATTCTGATAATCTAGAGCATCGATTAAGCCAATAAAATATTAAAATTTTAACAAAAAATTTGTTTGCACAAAATTACGGTCTCGTGGTATACTACGTAGTACAGTACGCCACCGAAAGAGCACGCATTTATTAAATGTGTTTATATAAATTTATATTAAAATTATTTTTATCATAATTCTGATAATCTAGAGCATCGATTAAGCCAATAAAATAATAAAATGTTAACAAAAAATTTGTTTGCACAAAATTACGGTCTCGTGGTATACTACGTAGTACAGTACGCCACCGAAAGAGCACGCATTTATTAAATGTGTTTATATAAATTTATATTAAAATTATTTTTATCATAATTCTGATAATCTAGAGCATCGATTAAGCCAATAAAATAATAAAATTTTAACAAAAAATTTGTTTGAACAAAATTACGATCTCGTAGTATACTACGTAGTACGGTACGCCACCGAAAGAGCACGCATTTATTATATGTGTTTATATAAATTTATATTAAAATTATTTTTATCATAATTCTGATAATCTAGAGCATCGATTAAGCCAATAAAATAATAAAATTTTAACAAAAAATTTGTTTGCACAAAATTACGGTCTCGTAGTATACTACGTAGTACAGTACGCCACCGAAAGAGCACGCATTTATTAAATGTGTTTATATAAATTTATATTAAAATTATTTTTATCATAATTCTGATAATCTAGAGCATCGATTAAGCCAATAAAATAATAAAATTTTAACAAAAAATTTGTTTGAACAAAATTACGATCTCGTAGTATACTACGTAGTACGGTACGCCACCGAAAGAGCACGCATTTATTAAATGTGTTTATATAAATTTATATTAAAATTATTTTTATCGTAATTCTGATAATCTAGAGCATCGATTAAGCCAATAAAATAATAAAATTTTAACAAAAAATTTGTTTGCACAAAATTACGGTCTCGTAGTATACTACGTAGTACAGTACGCCACCGAAAGAGCACGCATTTATTAAATGTGTTTATATAAATTTATATTAAAATTATTTTTATCATAATTCTGATAATCTAGAGCATCGATTAAGCCAATAAAATAATAAAATTTTAACAAAAAATTTGTTTGCACAAAATTACGGTCTCGTAGTATACTACGTAGTACAGTACGCCACCGAAAGAGCACGCATTTATTAAATGTGTTTATATAAATTTATATTAAAATTATTTTTATCATAATTCTGATAATCTAGAGCATCGATTAAGCCAATAAAATAATAAAATTTTAACAAAAAATTTGTTTGCACAAAATTACGGTCTCGTGGTATACTACGTAGTACAGTACGCCACCAAAAGAGCACGCATTTATTAAATGTGTTTATATAAATTTATATTAAAATTATTTTTATCATAATTCTGATAATCTAGAGCATCGATTAAGCCAATAAAATATTAAAATTTTAACAAAAAATTTGTTTGCACAAAATTATGGTCTCGTAGTATACTACGTAGTACAGTACGCCACCGAAAGAGCACGCATTTATTAAATGTGTTTATATAAATTTATATTAAAATTATTTTTATCGTAATTCTGATAATCTAGAGCATCGATTAAGCCAATAAAATAATAAAATTTTAACAAAAAATTTGTTTGCACAAAATTACGGTCTCGTAGTATACTACGTAGTACAGTACGCCACCGAAAGAGCACGCATTTATTAAATGTGTTTATATAAATTTATATTAAAATTATTTTTATCATAATTCTGATAATCTAGAGCATCGATTAAGCCAATAAAATATTAAAATTTTAACAAAAAATTTGTTTGCACAAAATTATGGTCTCGTAGTATACTACATAGTACAGTACGCCACCGAAAGAGCACGCATTTATTAAATGTGTTTATATAAATTTATATTAAAATTATTTTTATCATAATTCTGATAATCTAGAGCATCGATTAAGCCAATTAAATAATAAAATTTTAACAAAAAATTTGTTTGAACAAAATTACGATCTCGTAGTATACTACGTAGTACGGTACGCCACCGAAAGAGCACGCATTTATTAAATGTGTTTATATAAATTTATATTAAAATTATTTTTAACGTAATTCTGATAATCTAGAGCATCGATTAAGCCAATAAAATAATAAAATTTTAACAAAAAATTTGTTTGCACAAAATTACGGTCTCGTTGTATACTACGTAGTACAGTACGCCACCGAAAGAGCACGCATTTATTAAATGTGTTTATATAAATTTATATTAAAATTATTTTTATCATAATTCTGATAATCTAGAGCATCGATTAAGCCAATAAAATAATAAAATTTTAACAAAAAATTTGTTTGCACAAAATTACGGTCTCGTAGTATACTACGTAGTACAGTACGCCACCGAAAGAGCACGCATTTATTAAATGTGTTTATATAAATTTATATTAAAATTATTTTTATCATAATTCTGATAATCTAGAGCATCGATTAAGCCAATAAAATAATAAAATTTTAACAAAAAATTTGTTTGAACAAAATTACGATCTCGTAGTATACTACGTAGTACGGTACGCCACCGAAAGAGCACGCATTTATTAAATGTGTTTATATAAATTTATATTAAAATTATTTTTATCGTAATTCTGATAATCTAGAGCATCGATTAAGCCAATAAAATAATAAAATTTTAACAAAAAATTTGTTTGCACAAAATTACGGTCTCGTAGTATACTACGTAGTACAGTACGCCACCGAAAGAGCACGCATTTATTAAATGTGTTTATATAAATTTATATTAAAATTATTTTTATCATAATTCTGATAATCTAGAGCATCGATTAAGCCAATAAAATATTAAAATTTTAACAAAAAATTTCTTTGCACAAAATTATGGTCTCGTAGTATACTACGTAGTACAGTACGCCACCGAAAGAGCACGCATTTATTAAATGTGTTTATATAAATTTATATTAAAATTATTTTTATCATAATTCTGATAATCTAGAGCATCGATTAAGCCAATAAAATAATAAAATTTTAACAAAAAATTTGTTTGCACAAAATTACGGTCTCGTAGTATACTACGTAGTACAGTACGCCAACGAAAGAGCACGCATTTATTAAATGTGTTTATATAAATTTATATTAAAATTATTTTTATCATAATTCTGATAATCTAGAGCATCGATTAAGCCAATAAAATATTAAAATTTTAACAAAAAATTTGTTTGCACAAAATTATTGTCTCGTAGTATACTACGTAGTACAGTACGCCACCGAAAGAGCACGCATTTATTAAGTGTGAATTATTAAAATTATTTTTATCGTAATTCTGATAATCTAGAGCATCGATTAAGCCAATAAAATAATAAAATTTTAACAAAAAATTTGTTTGCACAAAATTACGGTCTCGTAGTATACTACGTAGTACAGTACGCCACCGAAAGAGCACGCATTTATTAAATGTGTTTATATAAATTTATATTAAAATTATTTTTATCATAATTCTGATAATCTAGAGCATCGATTAAGCCAATAAAATATTAAAATTTTAACAAAAAATTTATTTGCACAAAATTATGGTCTCGTAGTATACTACGTAGTACAGTACGCCACCGAAAGAGCACGCATTTATTAAATGTGTTTATATAAATTTATATTAAAATTATTTTTATCATAATTCTGATAATCTAGAGCATCGATTAAGCCAATAAAATAATAAAATTTTAACAAAAAATTTGTTTGCACAAAATTACGGTCTCGTAGTATACTACGTAGTACAGTACGCCACCGAAAGAGCACGCATTTATTAAATGTGTTTATATAAATTTATATTAAAATTATTTTTATCATAATTCTGATAATCTAGAGCATCGATTAAGCCAATAAAATAATAAAATTTTAACAAAAAATTTGTTTGCACAAAATTACGGTCTCGTAGTATACTACGTAGTACAGTACGCCACCGAAAGAGCACGCATTTATTAAATGTGTTTATATAAATTTATATTAAAATTATTTTTATCATAATTCTGATAATCTAGAGCATCGATTAAGCCAATAAAATAATAAAATTTTAACAAAAAATTTGTTTGCACAAAATTACGGTCTCGTAGTATACTACATAGTACAGTACGCCACCGAAAGAGCACGCATTTATTAAATGTGTTTATATAAATTTATATTAAAATTATTTTTATCATAATTCTGATAATCTAGAGCATCCATTAAGCCAATAAAATAATAAAATTTTAACAAAAAATTTGTTTGCACAAAATTACGGTCTCGTAGTATACTACGTAGTACAGTACGACACCGAAAGAGCACGCATTTATTAAATGTGTTTATATAAATTTATATTAAAATTATTTTTATCATAATTCTGATAATCTAGAGCATCGATTAAGCCAATAAAATAATAAAATTTTAACAAAAAATTTATTTGAACAAAATTACGATCTCGTAGTATACTACGTAGTACGGTACGCCACCGAAAGAGCACGCATTTATTAAATGTGTTTATATAAATTTATATTAAAATTATTTTTATCATAATTCTGATAATCTAGAGCATCGATTAAGCCAATAAAATATTAAAATTTTAACAAAAAATTTGTTTGCACAAAATTATGGTCTCGTAGTATACTACGTAGTACAGTACGCCACCGAAAGAGCACGCATTTATTAAATGTGTTTATATAAATTTATATTAAAATTATTTTTATCGTAATTCTGATAATCTAGAGCATCGATTAAGCCAATAAAATAATAAAATTTTAACAAAAAATTTGTTTGCACAAAATTACGGTCTCGTAGTATACTACGTAGTACAGTACGCCACCGAAAGAGCACGCATTTATTAAATGTGTTTATATAAATTTATATTAAAATTATTTTTATCATAATTCTGATAATCTAGAGCATCGATTAAGCCAATAAAATATTAAAATTTTAACAAAAAATTTGTTTGCACAAAATTATGGTCTCGTAGTATACTACGTAGTACAGTACGCCACCGAAAGAGCACGCATTTATTAAATGTGTTTATATAAATTTATATTAAAATTATTTTTATCATAATTCTGATAATCTAGAGCATCGATTAAGCCAATAAAATAATAAAATTTTAACAAAAAATTTGTTTGCACAAAATTACGGTCTCGTAGTATACTATCATACGTAGTACAGTACGCCACCGAAAGACCACGCATTTATTAAATGTGTTTATATAAATTTATATTAAAATTATTTTTATCATAATTCTGATAATCTAGAGCATCGATTAAGCCAATAAAATTTTAACAAAAAATTTGTTTGCACAAAATTACGGTCTCGTAGTATACTACGTAGTACAGTACGCCACCGAAAGAGCACGCATTTATTAAATGTGTTTATATAAATTTATATTAAAATTATTTTTATCATAATTCTGATAATCTAGAGCATCGATTAAGCCAATAAAATATTAAAATTTTAACAAAAAATTTGTTTGCACAAAATTACGGTCTCGTAGTATACTACGTAGTACAGTACGCCACCGAAAGAGCACCCATTTATTAAATGTGTTTATATAAATTTATATTAAAATTATTTTTATCATAATTCTGATAATCTAGAGCATCGATTAAGCCAATAAAATATTAAAATTTTAACAAAAAATTTGTTTGCACAAAATTACGGTCTCGTGGTATACTACGTAGTACAGTACGCCACCGAAAGAGCACGCATTTATTAAATGTGTTTATATAAATTTATATTAAAATTATTTTTATCATAATTCTGATAATCTAGAGCATCGATTAAGCCAATAAAATAATAAAATGTTAACAAAAAATTTGTTTGCACAAAATTACGGTCTCGTGGTATACTACGTAGTACAGTACGCCACCGAAAGAGCACGCATTTATTAAATGTGTTTATATAAATTTATATTAAAATTATTTTTATCATAATTCTGATAATCTAGAGCATCGATTAAGCCAATAAAATATTAAAATTTTAACAAAAAATTTGTTTGCACAAAATTACGGTCTCGTAGTATACTACGTAGTACAGTACGCCACCGAAAGAGCACCCATTTATTAAATGTGTTTATATAAATTTATATTAAAATTATTTGTATCATAATTCTGATAATCTAGAGCATCGATTAAGCCAATAAAATATTAAAATTTTAACAAAAAATTTGTTTGCACAAAATTACGGTCTCGTGGTATACTACGTAGTACAGTACGCCACCGAAAGAGCACGCATTTATTAAATGTGTTTATATAAATTTATATTAAAATTATTTTTATCATAATTCTGATAATCTAGAGCATCGATTAAGCCAATAAAATAATAAAATTTTAACAAAAATTTGTTTGCACAAAATTACGGTCTCGTAGTATACTACGTAGTACAGTACGCCACCGAAAGAGCACGCATTTATTAAATGTGTTTATATAAATTTATATTAAAATTATTTTTATCATAATTCTGATAATCTAGAGCATCGATTAAGCCAATAAAATATTAAAATTTTAACAAAAAATTTGTTTGCACAAAATTATGGTCTCGTAGTATACTACGTAGTACAGTACGCCACCGAAAGAGCACGCATTTATTAAATGTGTTTATATAAATTTATATTAAAATTATTTTTATCGTAATTCTGATAATCTAGAGCATCGATTAAGCCAATAAAATAATAAAATTTTAACAAAATATTTGTTTGCACAAAATTACGGTCTCGTAGTATACTACGTAGTACAGTACGCCACCGAAAGAGCACGCATTTATTAAATGTGTTTATATAAATTTATATTAAAATTATTTTTATCATAATTCTGATAATCTAGAGCATCGATTAAGCCAATAAAATATTAAAATTTTAACAAAAAATTTGTTTGCACAAAATTACGGTCTCGTAGTATACTACGTAGTACAGTACGCCACCGAAAGAGCACGCATTTATTAAATGTGTTTATTTAAATTTATATTAAAATTATTTTTATCATAATTCTGATAATCTAGAGCATCGATTAAGCCAATAAAATAATAAAATTTTAACAAAAAATTTGTTTGCACAAAATTACGGTCTCGTAGTATACTACGTAGTACAGTACGCCACCGAAAGAGCACGCATTTATTAAATGTGTTTATATAAATTTATATTAAAATTATTTTTATCATAATTCTGATAATCTAGAGCATCGATTAAGCCAATAAAATAATAAAATTTTAACAAAAAATTTGTTTGCACAAAATTACGGTCTCGTAGTATACTACGTAGTACAGTACGCCACCGAAAGAGCACGCATTTATTAAATGTGTTTATATAAATTTATATTAAAATTATTTTTATCATAATTCTGATAATCTAGAGCATCGATTAAGCCAATAAAATAATAAAATGTTAACAAAAAATTTGTTTGCACAAAATTACGGTCTCGTGGTATACTACGTAGTACAGTACGCCACCGAAAGAGCACGCATTTATTAAATGTGTTTATATAAATTTATATTAAAATTATTTTTATCATAATTCTGATAATCTAGAGCATCGATTAAGCCAATAAAATAATAAAATTTTAACAAAAAATTTGTTTGAACAAAATTACGATCTCGTAGTATACTACGTAGTACGGTACGCCACCGAAAGAGCACGCATTTATTATATGTGTTTATATAAATTTATATTAAAATTATTTTTATCATAATTCTGATAATCTAGAGCATCGATTAAGCCAATAAAATAATAAAATTTTAACAAAAAATTTGTTTGCACAAAATTATGGTCTCGTAGTATACTACGTAGTACAGTACGCCACCGAAAGAGCACGCATTTATTAAATGTGTTTATATAAATTTATATTAAAATTATTTTTATCATAATTCTGATAATCTAGAGCATCGATTAAGCCAATAAAATAATAAAATTTTAACAAAAAATTTGTTTGCACAAAATTACGGTCTCGTAGTATACTACGTAGTACAGTACGCCACCGAAAGAGCACGCATTTATTAAATGTGTTTATATAAATTTATATTAAAATTATTTTTATCATAATTCTGATAATCTAGAGCATCGATTAAGCCAATAAAATAATAAAATTTTAACAAAAAATTTGTTTGCACAAAATTACGGTCTCGTAGTATACTACGTAGTACAGTACGCCACAAAAGAGCACGCATTTATTAAATGTGTTTATATAAATTTATATTAAAATTATTTTTATCATAATTCTGATAATCTAGAGCATCGATTAAGCCAATAAAATATTAAAATTTTAACAAAAAATTTGTTTGCACAAAATTATGGTCTCGTAGTACAGTACGCCACCGAAAGAGCACGCATTTATTAAATGTGTTTATATAAATGTATATTAAAATTATTTTTATCATAATTCTGATAATCTAGAGCATCGATTAAGCCAATAAAATAATAAAATTTTAACAAAAAATTTGTTTGCACAAAATTACGGTCTCGTAGTATACTACGTAGTACAGTACGCCACCGAAAGAGCACGCATTTATTAAATGTGTTTATATAAATTTATATTAAAATTATTTTTATCATAATTCTGATAATCTAGAGCATCGATTAAGCCAATAAAATAATAAAATGTTAACAAAAAATTTGTTTGCACAAAATTACGGTCTCGTGGTATACTACGTAGTACAGTACGCCACCGAAAGAGCACGCATTTATTAAATGTGTTTATATAAATTTATATTAAAATTATTTTTATCATAATTCTGATAATCTAGAGCATCGATTAAGCCAATAAAATAATACAATTTTAACAAAAAATTTGTTTGAACAAAATTACGATCTCGTAGTATACTACGTAGTACGGTACGCCACCGAAAGAGCACGCATTTATTATATGTGTTTATATAAATTTATATTAAAATTATTTTTATCATAATTCTGATCATCTAGAGCATCGATTAAGCCAATAAAATAATAAAATTTTAACAAAAAATTTGTTTGCACAAAATTACGGTCTCGTAGTATACTACGTAGTACAGTACGCCACCGAAAGAGCACGCATTTATTAAATGTGTTTATATAAATTTATATTAAAATTATTTTTATCATAATTCTGATAATCTAGAGCATCGATTAAGCCAATAAAATAATAAAATTTTAACAAAAAATTTGTTTGCACAAAATTACGGTCTCGTAGTATACTACGTAGTACAGTACGCCACCGAAAGAGCACGCATTTATTAAATGTGTTTATATAAATTTATATTAAAATTATTTTTATCATAATTCTGATAATCTAGAGCATCGATTAAGCCAATAAAATATTAAAATTTTAACAAAAAATTTGTTTGCACAAAATTATGGTCTCGTAGTATACTACGTAGTACAGTACGCCACCGAAAGAGCACGCATTTATTAAATGTGTTTATATAAATTTATATTAAAATTATTTTTATCGTAATTCTGATAATCTAGAGCATCGATTAAGCCAATAAAATAATAAAATTTTAACAAAAAATTTGTTTGCACAAAATTACGGTCTCGTAGTATACTACGTAGTACAGTACGCCACCGAAAGAGCACGCATTTATTAAATGTGTTTATATAAATTTATATTAAAATTATTTTTATCATAATTCTGATAATCTAGAGCATCGATTAAGCCAATAAAATATTAAAATTTTAACAAAAAATTTGTTTGCACAAAATTATGGTCTCGTAGTATACTACATAGTACAGTACGCCACCGAAAGAGCACGCATTTATTAAATGTGTTTATATAAATTTATATTAAAATTATTTTTATCATAATTCTGATAATCTAGAGCATCGATTAAGCCAATAAAATAATAAAATTTTAACAAAAAATTTGTTTGAACAAAATTACGATCTCGTAGTATACTACGTAGTACGGTACGCCACCGAAAGAGCACGCATTTATTAAATGTGTTTATATAAATTTATATTAAAATTATTTTTATCGTAATTCTGATAATCTAGAGCATCGATTAAGCCAATAAAATATTAAAATTTTAACAAAAAATTTGTTTGCACAAAATTACGGTCTCGTAGTATACTACGTAGTACAGTACGCCACCGAAAGAGCACGCATTTATTAAATGTGTTTATATAAATTTATATTAAAATTATTTTTATCATAATTCTGATAATCTAGAGCATCGATTAAGCCAATAAAATAATAAAATTTTAACAAAAAATTTGTTTGCACAAAATTACGGTCTCGTAGTATACTACGTAGTACAGTACGCCACCGAAAGAGCACGCATTTATTAAATGTGTTTATATAAATTTATATTAAAATTATTTTTATCATAATTCTGATAATCTAGAGCATCGATTAAGCCAATAAAATAATAAAATTTTAACAAAAAATTTGTTTGCACAAAATTACGATCTCGTAGTATACTACGTAGTACGGTACGCCACCGAAAGAGCACGCATTTATTAAATGTGTTTATATAAATTTATATTAAAATTATTTTTATCATAATTCTGATAATCTAGAGCATCGATTAAGCCAATAAAATAATAAAATTTTAACAAAAAATTTGTTTGCACAAAATTACGGTCTCGTAGTATACTACGTAGTACAGTACGCCACCGAAAGAGCACGCATTTATTAAATGTGTTTATATAAATTTATATTAAAATTATTTTTATCATAATTCTGATAATCTAGAGCATCGATTAAGCCAATAAAATATTAAAATTTTAACAAAAAATTTGTTTGCACAAAATTACGGTCTCGTAGTATACTACGTAGTACAGTACGCCACCGAAAGAGCACGCATTTATTAAATGTGTTTATATAAATTTATATTAAAATTATTTTTATCATAATTCTGATAATCTAGAGCATCGATTAAGCCAATAAAATAATAAAATTTTAACAAAAAATTTGTTTGCACAAAACTACGGTCTCGTAGTATACTACGTAGTACAGTACGCCAACGAAAGAGCACGCATTTATTAAATGTGTTTATATAAATTTATATTAAAATTATTTTTATCATAATTCTGATAATCTAGAGCATCGATTAAGAAAATAAAATATTAAAATTTTAACAAAAAATTTGTTTGCACAAAATTATGGTTACGTAGTATACTACGTAGTACAGTACGCCACCGAAAGAGCACGCATTTATTAAATGTGTTTATATAAATTTATATTAAAATTATTTTTATCGTAATTCTGATAATCTAGAGCATCGATTAAGCCAATAAAATAATAAAATTTTAACAAAAAATTTGTTTGCACAAAATTACGGTCTCGTAGTATACTACGTAGTACAGTACGCCACCGAAAGAGCACGCATTTATTAAATGTGTTTATATAAATTTATATTAAAATTATTTTTATCATAATTCTGATAATCTAGAGCATCGATTAAGCCAATAAAATATTAAAATTTTAACAAAAAATTTGTTTGCACAAAATTATGGTCTCGTAGTATACTACGTAGTACAGTACGCCACCGAAAGAGCACGCATTTATTAAATGTGTTTATATAAATTTATATTAAAATTATTTTTATCATAATTCTGATAATCTAGAGCATCGATTAAGCCAATAAAATAATAAAATTTTAACAAAAAATTTGTTTGAACAAAATTACGATCTCGTAGTATACTACGTAGTACAGTACGCCACCGAAATAGCACGCATTTATTAAATGTGTTTATATAAATTTATATTAAAATTATTTTTATCATAATTCTGATAATCTAGAGCATCGATTAAGCCAATAAAATATTAAAATTTTAACAAAAAATTTGTTTGCACAAAATTACGGTCTCGTAGTATACTACGTAGTACAGTACGCCACCGAAAGAGCACGCATTTATTAAATGTGTTTATATAAATTTATATTAAAATTATTTTTATCATAATTCTGATAATCTAGAGCATCGATTAAGCCAATAAAATAATAAAATTTTAACAAAAAATTTGTTTGCACAAAATTACGGTCTCGTAGTATACTACGTAGTACAGTACGCCACCGAAAGAGCACGCATTTATTAAATGTGTTTATATAAATTTATATTAAAATTATTTTTATCATAATTCTGATAATCTTAACACAAAAAATTTGTTTGCACAAAATTACGGTCTCGTATTATACTACGTAGTACAGTACGCCACCGAAAGAGCACGCATTTATTAAATGTGTTTATATAAATTTATATTAAAATTATTTTTATCATAATTCTGATAATCTAGAGCATCGATTAAGCCAATAAAATAATAAAATTTTAACAAAAAATTTGTTTGAACAAAATTACGATCTCGTAGTATACTACGTAGTACGGTACGCCACCGAAAGAGCACGCATTTATTAAATGTGTTTATATAAATTTATATTAAAATTATTTTTATCATAATTCTGATAATCTAGAGCATCGATTAAGCCAATAAAATAATAAAATTTTAACAAAAAATTTGTTTGCACAAAACTACGGTCTCGTAGTATACTACGTAGTACAGTACGCCAACGAAAGAGCACGCATTTATTAAATGTGTTTATATAAATTTATATTAAAATTATTTTTATCATAATTCTGATAATCTAGAGCATCGATTAAGAAAATAAAATATTAAAATTTTAACAAAAAATTTGTTTGCACAAAATTATGGTCTCGTAGTATACTACGTAGTACAGTACGCCACCGAAAGAGCACGCATTTATTAAATGTGTTTATATAAATTTATATTAAAATTATTTTTATCATAATTCTGATAATCTAGAGCATCGATTAAGCCAATAAAATAATAAAATTTTAACAAAAAATTTGTTTGCACAAAATTACGGTCTCGTAGTATACTACGTAGTACAGTACGCCACCGAAAGAGCACGCATTTATTAAATGTGTTTATATAAATTTATATTAAAATTATTTTTATCATAATTCTGATAATCTAGAGCATCGATTAAGCCAATAAAATAATAAAATTTTAACAAAAAATTTGTTTGCACAAAATTACGGTCTCGTAGTATACTACGTAGTACAGTACGCCACCGAAAGAGCACGCATTTATTAAATGTGTTTATATAAATTTATATTAAAATTATTTTTATCATAATTCTGATAATCTAGAGCATCGATTAAGCCAATAAAATATTAAAATTTTAACAAAAAATTTGTTTGCACAAAATTATTGTCTCGTAGTATACTACGTAGTACAGTACGCCACCGAAAGAGCACGCATTTATTAAGTGTGAATTATTAAAATTATTTTTATCGTAATTCTGATAATCTAGAGCATCGATTAAGCCAAAAAAATAATAAAATTTTAACAAAAAATTTGTTTGCACAAAATTACGGTCTCGTAGTATACTACGTAGTACAGTACGCCACCGAAAGAGCACGCATTTATTAAATGTGTTTATATAAATTTATATTAAAATTATTTTTATCATAATTCTGATAATCTAGAGCATCGATTAAGCCAATAAAATATTAAAATTTTAACAAAAAATTTGTTTGCACAAAATTATGGTCTCGTAGTATACTACGTAGTACAGTACGCCACCGAAAGAGCACGCATTTATTAAATGTGTTTATATAAATTTATATTAAAATTATTTTTATCATAATTCTGATAATCTAGAGCATCGATTAAGCCAATAAAATAATAAAATTTTAACAAAAAATTTGTTTGCACAAAATTACGGTCTCGTAGTATACTACGTAGTACAGTACGCCACCGAAAGAGCACGCATTTATTAAATGTGTTTATATAAATTTATATTAAAATTATTTTTATCATAATTCTGATAATCTAGAGCATCGATTAAGCCAATAAAATAATAAAATTTTAACAAAAAATTTGTTTGCACAAAATTACGGTCTCGTAGTATACTACGTAGTACAGTACGCCACCGAAAGAGCACGCATTTATTAAATGTGTTTATATAAATTTATATTAAAATTATTTTTATCATAATTCTGATAATCTAGAGCATCGATTAAGCCAATAAAATAATAAAATTTTAACAAAAAATTTGTTTGCACAAAATTACGGTCTCGTAGTATACTACGTAGTACAGTACGCCACCGAAAGAGCACGCATTTATTAAATGTGTTTATATACATTTATATTAAAATTATTTTTATCATAATTCTGATAATCTAGAGCATCGATTAAGCCAATAAAATAATAAAATTTTAACAAAAAATTTGTTTGAACAAAATTACGATCTCGTAGTATACTACGTAGTACGGTACGCCACCGAAAAAGCACGCATTTATTAAATGTGTTTATATAAATTTATATTAAAATTATTTTTATCGTAATTCTGATAATCTAGAGCATCGATTAAGCCAATAAAATAATAAAATTTTAACAAAAAATTTGTTTGCACAAAATTACGGTCTCGTAGTATACTACGTAGTACAGTACGCCACCGAAAGAGCACGCATTTATTAAATGTGTTTATATAAATTTATATTAAAATTATTTTTATCATAATTCTGATAATCTAGAGCATCGATTAAGCCAATAAAATATTAAAATTTTAACAAAAAATTTGTTTGCACAAAATTATGGTATCGTAGTATACTACGTAGTACAGTACGCCACCGAAAGAGCACGCATTTATTAAATGTGTTTATATAAATTTATATTAAAATTATTTTTATCGTAATTCTGATAATCTAGAGCATCGATTAAGCCAATAAAATAATAAAATTTTAACAAAAAATTTGTTTGCACAAAATTACGGTCTCGTAGTATACTACGTAGTACAGTACGCCACCGAAAGAGCACGCATTTATTAAATGTGTTTATATAAATTTATATTAAAATTATTTTTATCATAATTCTGATAATCTAGAGCATCGATTAAGCCAATAAAATATTAAAATTTTAACAAAAAATTTGTTTGCACAAAATTATGGTCTCGTAGTATACTACGTAGTACAGTACGCCACCGAAAGAGCACGCATTTATTAAATGTGTTTATATAAATTTATATTAAAATTATTTTTATCGTAATTCTGATAATCTAGAGCATCGATTAAGCCAATAAAATAATAAAATTTTAACAAAATATTTGTTTGCACAAAATTACGGTCTCGTAGTATACTACGTAGTACAGTACGCCACCGAAAGAGCACGCATTTATTAAATGTGTTTATATAAATTTATATTAAAATTATTTTTATCATAATTCTGATAATCTAGAGCATCGATTAAGCCAATAAAATATTAAAATTTTAACAAAAAATTTGTTTGCACAAAATTATTGTCTCGTAGTATACTACGTAGTACAGTACGCCACCGAAAGAGCACGCATTTATTAAATGTGTTTATATAAATTTATATTAAAATTATTTTTATCATAATTCTGATAATCTAGAGCATCGATTAAGCCAATAAAATAATAAAATTTTAACAAAAAATTTGTTTGCACAAAATTACGGTCTCGTAGTATACTACGTAGTACAGTACGCCACCGAAAGAGCACGCATTTATTAAATGTGTTTATATAAATTTATATTAAAATTATTTTTATCATAATTCTGATAATCTAGAGCATCGATTAAGCCAATAAAATAATAAAATTTTAACAAAAAATTTGTTTGCACAAAATTACGGTCTCGTAGTATACTACGTAGTACAGTACGCCACCGAAAGAGCACGCATTTATTAAATGTGTTTATATAAATTTATATTAAAATTATTTTTATCATAATTCTGATAATCTAGAGCATCGATTAAGCCAATAAAATAATAAAATGTTAACAAAAAATTTGTTTGCACAAAATTACGGTCTCGTGGTATACTACGTAGTACAGTACGCCACCGAAAGAGCACGCATTTATTAAATGTGTTTATATAAATTTATATTAAAATTATTTTTATCATAATTCTGATAATCTAGAGCATCCATTAAGCCAATAAAATAATAAAATTTTAACAAAAAATTTGTTTGCACAAAATTACGGTCTCGTAGTATACTACGTAGTACAGTACGCCACCGAAAGAGCACGCATTTATTAAATGTGTTTATATAAATTTATATTAAAATTATTTTTATCATAATTCTGATAATCTAGAGCATCGATTAAGCCAATAAAATAATAAAATTTTAACAAAAAATTTGTTTGAACAAAATTACGATCTCGTAGTATACTACGTAGTACGGTACGCCACCGAAAGAGCACGCATTTATTAAATGTGTTTATATAAATTTATATTAAAATTATTTTTATCGTAATTCTGATAATCTAGAGCATCGATTAAGCCAATAAAATAATAAAATTTTAACAAAAAATTTGTTTGCACAAAATTACGGTCTCGTAGTATACTACGTAGTACAGTACGCCACCGAAAGAGCACGCATTTATTAAATGTGTTTATATAAATTTATATTAAAATTATTTTTATCATAATTCTGATAATCTAGAGCATCGATTAAGCCAATAAAATATTAAAATTTTAACAAAAAATTTGTTTGCACAAAATTATGGTCTCGTAGTATACTACGTAGTACAGTACGCCACCGAAAGAGCACGCATTTATTAAATGTGTTTATATAAATTTATATTAAAATTATTTTTATCGTAATTCTGATAATCTAGAGCATCGATTAAGCCAATAAAATAATAAAATTTTAACAAAATATTTGTTTGCACAAAATTACGGTCTCGTAGTATACTACGTAGTACAGTACGCCACCGAAAGAGCACGCATTTATTAAATGTGTTTATATAAATTTATATTAAAATTATTTTTATCATAATTCTGATAATCTAGAGCATCGATTAAGCCAATAAAATATTAAAATTTTAACAAAAAATTTGTTTGCACAAAATTATGGTCTCGTAGTATACTACGTAGTACAGTACGCCACCGAAAGAGCACGCATTTATTAAATGTGTTTATATAAATTTATATTAAAATTATTTTTATCATAATTCTGATAATCTAGAGCATCGATTAAGCCAATAAAATAATAAAATTTTAACAAAAAATTTGTTTGCACAAAATTACGGTCTCGTAGTATACTACGTAGTACAGTACGCCACCGAAAGAGCACGCATTTATTAAATGTGTTTATATAAATTTATATTAAAATTATTTTTATCATAATTCTGATAATCTAGAGCATCGATTAAGCCAATAAAATAATAAAATTTTAACAAAAAATTTGTTTGCACAAAATTACGGTCTCGTAGTATACTACGTAGTACAGTACGCCACCGAAAGAGCACGCATTTATTAAATGTGTTTATATAAATTTATATTAAAATTATTTTTATCATAATTCTGATAATCTAGAGCATCGATTAAGCCAATAAAATAATAAAATGTTAACAAAAAATTTGTTTGCACAAAATTACGGTCTCGTAGTATACTACGTAGTACAGTACGCCACCGAAAGAGCACGCATTTATTAAATGTGTTTATATAAATTTATATTAAAATTATTTTTATCATAATTCTGATAATCTAGAGCATCGATTAAGCCAATAAAATATTAAAATTTTAACAAAAAATTTGTTTGCACAAAATTATGGTCTCGTAGTATACTACGTAGTACAGTACGCCACCGAAAGAGCACGCATTTATTAAATGTGTTTATATAAATTTATATTAAAATTATTTTTATCATAATTCTGATAATCTAGAGCATCGATTAAGCCAATAAAATAATAAAATTTTAACAAAAAATTTGTTTGCACAAAATTACGGTCTCGAAGTATACTACGTAGTACAGTACGCCACCGAAAGAGCACGCATTTATTAAATGTGTTTATATAAATTTATATTAAAATTATTTTTATCATAATTCTGATAATCTAGAGCATCGATTAAGCCAATAAAATAATAAAATGTTAACAAAAAATTTGTTTGCACATAATTACGGTCTCGTGGTATACTACGTAGTACAGTACGCCACCGAAAGAGCACGCATTTATTAAATGTGTTTATATAAATTTATATTAAAATTATTTTTATCATAATTCTGATAATCTAGAGCATCGATTAAGCCAATAAAATAATAAAATTTTAACAAAAAATTTGTTTGAACAAAATTACGATCTCGTAGTATACTACGTAGTACGGTACGCCACCGAAAGAGCACGCATTTATTATATGTGTTTATATAAATTTATATTAAAATTATTTTTATCATAATTCTGATAATCTAGAGCATCGATTAAGCCAATAAAATATTAAAATTTTAACAAAAAATTTGTTTGCACAAAATTACGGTCTCGTAGTATACTACGTAGTACAGTACGCCACCGAAAGAGCACGCATTTATTAAATGTGTTTATATAAATTTATATTAAAATTATTTTTATCATAATTCTGATAATCTAGAGCATCGATTAAGCCAATAAAATAATAAAATTTTAACAAAAAATTTGTTTGCACAAAATTACGGTCTCGTAGTATACTACGTAGTACAGTACGCCACCGAAAGAGCACGCATTTATTAAATGTGTTTATATAAATTTATATTAAAATTATTTTTATCGTAATTCTGATAATCTAGAGCATCGATTAAGCCAATAAAATATTAAAATTTTAACAAAAAATTTGTTTGCACAAAATTATGGTCTCGTAGTATACTACGTAGTACAGTACGCCACCGAAAGAGCACGCATTTATTAAATGTGTTTATATAAATTTATATTAAAATTATTTTTATCGTAATTCTGATAATCTAGAGCATCGATTAAGCCAATAAAATAATAAAATTTTAACAAAAAATTTGTTTGCACAAAATTACGGTCTCGTAGTATACTACGTAGTACAGTACGCCACCGAAAGAGCACGCATTTATTAAATGTGTTTATATAAATTTATATTAAAATTATTTTTATCATAATTCTGATAATCTAGAGCATCGATTAAGCCAATAAAATATTAAAATTTTAACAAAAAATTTGTTTGCACAAAATTATGGTCTCGTAGTATACTACATAGTACAGTACGCCACCGAAAGAGCACGCATTTATTAAATGTGTTTATATAAATTTATATTAAAATTATTTTTATCATAATTCTGATAATCTAGAGCATCGATTAAGCCAATAAAATAATAAAATTTTAACAAAAAATTTGTTTGAACAAAATTACGATCTCGTAGTATACTACGTAGTACGGTACGCCACCGAAAGAGCACGCATTTATTAAATGTGTTTATATAAATTTATATTAAAATTATTTTTATCGTAATTCTGATAATCTAGAGCATCGATTAAGCCAATAAAATAATAAAATTTTAACAAAAAATTTGTTTGCACAAAATTACGGTCTCGTAGTATACTACGTAGTACAGTACGCCACCGAAAGAGCACGCATTTATTAAATGTGTTTATATAAATTTATATTAAAATTATTTTTATCATAATTCTGATAATCTAGAGCATCGATTAAGCCAATAAAATATTAAAATTTTAACAAAAAATTTGTTTGCACAAAATTACGGTCTCGTAGTATACTACGTAGTACAGTACGCCACCGAAAGAGCACGCATTTATTAAATGTGTTTATATAAATTTATATTAAAATTATTTTTATCATAATTCTGATAATCTAGAGCATCGATTAAGCCAATAAAATAATAAAATTTTAACAAAAAATTTGTTTGAACAAAATTACGATCTCGTAGTATACTACGTAGTACGGTACGCCACCGAAAGAGCACGCATTTATTAAATGTGTTTATATAAATTTATATTAAAATTATTTTTATCGTAATTCTGATAATCTAGAGCATCGATTAAGCCAATAAAATAATAAAATTTTAACAAAAAATTTGTTTGCACAAAATTACGGTCTCGTAGTATACTACGTAGTACAGTACGCCACCGAAAGAGCACGCATTTATTAAATGTGTTTATATAAATTTATATTAAAATTATTTTTATCATAATTCTGATAATCTAGAGCATCGATTAAGCCAATAAAATATTAAAATTTTAACAAAAAATTTGTTTGCACAAAATTACGGTCTCGTAGTATACTACGTAGTACAGTACGCCACCGAAAGAGCACGCATTTATTAAATGTGTTTATATAAATTTATATTAAAATTATTTTTATCATAATTCTGATAATCTAGAGCATCGATTAAGCCAATAAAATAATAAAATTTTAACAAAAAATTTGTTTGCACAAAATTACGGTCTCGTAGTATACTACGTAGTATAGTACGCCAACGAAAGAGCACGCATTTATTAAATGTGTTTATATAAATTTATATTAAAATTATTTTTATCATAATTCTGATAATCTAGAGCATCGATTAAGCCAATAAAATATTAAAATTTTAACAAAAAATTTGTTTGCACAAAATTATGGTCTCGTAGTATACTACGTAGTACAGTACGCCACCGAAAGAGCACGCATTTATTAAATGTGTTTATATAAATTTATATTAAAATTATTTTTATCGTAATTCTGATAATCTAGAGCATCGATTAAGCCAATAAAATAATAAAATTTTAACAAAAAATTTGTTTGCACAAAATTACGGTCTCGTAGTATACTACGTAGTACAGTACGCCACCGAAAGAGCACGCATTTATTAAATGTGTTTATATAAATTTATATTAAAATTATTTTTATCATAATTCTGATAATCTAGAGCATCGATTAAGCCAATAAAATATTAAAATTTTAACAAAAAATTTGTTTGCACAAAATTATGGTCTCGTAGTATACTACGTAGTACAGTACGCCACCGAAAGAGCACGCATTTATTAAATGTGTTTATATAAATTTATATTAAAATTATTTTTATCATAATTCTGATAATCTAGAGCATCGATTAAGCCAATAAAATAATAAAATTTTAACAAAAAATTTGTTTGAACAAAATTACGGTCTCGTAGTATACTACGTAGTACAGTACGCCACCGAAATAGCACGCATTTATTAAATGTGTTTATATAAATTTATATTAAAATTATTTTTATCATAATTCTGATAATCTAGAGCATCGATTAAGCCAATAAAATATTAAAATTTTAACAAAAAATTTGTTTGCACAAAATTACGGTCTCGTAGTATACTACGTAGTACAGTACGCCACCGAAAGAGCACGCATTTATTAAATGTGTTTATATAAATTTATATTAAAATTATTTTTATCATAATTCTGATAATCTAGAGCATCGATTAGGCCAATAAAATAATAAAATTTTAACAAAAAATTTGTTTGCACAAAATTACGGTCTCGTAGTATACTACGTAGTACAGTACGCCACCGAAAGAGCACGCATTTATTAAATGTGTTTATATAAATTTATATTAAAATTATTTTTATCATAATTCTGATAATCTTAACACAAAAAATTTGTTTGCACAAAATTACGGTCTAGTATTATACTACGTAGTACAGTACGCCACCGAAAGAGCACGCATTTATTAAATGTGTTTATATAAATTTATATTAAAATTATTTTTATCATAATTCTGATAATCTAGAGCATCGATTAAGCCAATAAAATAATAAAATTTTAACAAAAAATTTGTTTGAACAAAATTACGATCTCGTAGTATACTACGTAGTACGGTACGCCACCGAAAGAGCACGCATTTATTAAATGTGTTTATATAAATTTATATTAAAATTATTTTTATCATAATTCTGATAATCTAGAGCATCGATTAAGCCAATAAAATAATAAAATTTTAACAAAAAATTTGTTTGCACAAAATTACGGTCTCGTAGTATACTACGTAGTACAGTACGCCACCGAAAGAGCACGCATTTATTAAATGTGTTTATATAAATTTATATTAAAATTATTTTTATCATAATTCTGATAATCTAGAGCATCGATTAAGCCAATAAAATAATAAAATTTTAACAAAAAATTTGTTTGCACAAAATTACGGTCTCGTAGTATACTACGTAGTACAGTACGCCACCGAAAGAGCACGCATTTATTAAATGTGTTTATATAAATTTATATTAAAATTATTTTTATCATAATTCTGATAATCTAGAGCATCGATTAAGCCAATAAAATAATAAAATTTTAACAAAAAATTTGTTTGCACAAAATTACGGTCTCGTAGTATACTACGTAGTACAGTACGCCACCGAAAGAGCACGCATTTATTAAATGTGTTTATATAAATTTATATTAAAATTATTTTTATCATAATTCTGATAATCTAGAGCATCGATTAAGCCAATAAAATAATAAAATTTTAACAAAAAATTTGTTTGCACAAAATTACGGTCTCGTAGTATACTACGTAGTACAGTACGCCACCGAAAGAGCACGCATTTATTAAATGTGTTTATATAAATTTATATTAAAATTATTTGTATCATAATTCTGATAATCTAGAGCATCGATTAAGCCAATAAAATAATAAAATTTTAACAAAAAATTTGTTTGAACAAAATTACGATCTCGTAGTATACTACGTAGTACGGTACGCCACCGAAAGAGCACGCATTTATTAAATGTGTTTATATAAATTTATATTAAAATTATTTTTATCATAATTCTGATAATCTAGAGCATCGATTAAGCCAATAAAATAATAAAATTTTAACAAAAAATTTGTTTGCACAAAATTACGGTCTCGTAGTATACTACGTAGTACAGTACGCCACCGAAAGAGCACGCATTTATTAAATGTGCTTATATAAATTTATATTAAAATTATTTTTATCATAATTCTGATAATCTAGAGCATCGATTAAGCCAATAAAATAATAAAATTTTAACAAAAAATTTGTTTGCACAAAATTACGGTCTCGTAGTATACTACGTAGTACAGTACGCCACCGAAAGAGCACGCATTTATTAAATGTGTTTATATAAATTTATATTAAAATTATTTTTATCATAATTCTGATAATCTAGAGCATCGATTAAGCCAATAAAATAATAAAATTTTAACAAAAAATTTGTTTGCACAAAATTACGGTCTCGTGGTATACTACGTAGTACAGTACGCCACCGAAAGAGCACGCATTTATTAAATGTGTTTATATAAATTTATATTAAAATTATTTTTATCATAATTCTGATAATCTAGAGCATCGATTAAGCCAATAAAATAATAAAATTTTAACAAAAAATTTGTTTGCACAAAATTACGGTCTCGTAGTATACTACGTAGTACAGTACGCCACCGAAAGAGCACGCATTTATTAAATGTGTTTATATAAATTTATATTAAAATTATTTTTATCATAATTCTGATAATCTAGAGCATCGATTAAGCCAATAAAATATTAAAATTTTAACAAAAAATTTGTTTGCACAAAATTATGGTCTCGTAGTATACCACGTAGTACAGTACGCCACCGAAAGAGCACGCATTTATTAAATGTGTTTATATAAATTTTTTTTAAAATTATTTTTATCGTGATTCTGATAATCTAGAGCATCGATTAAGCCAATAAAATAATAAAATTTTAACAAAAAATTTGTTTGCACAAAATTACGGTCTCGTAGTATACTACGTAGTACAGTACGCCACCGAAAGAGCACGCATTTATTAAATGTGTTTATATAAATTTATATTAAAATTATTTTTATCATAATTCTGATAATCTAGAGCATCGATTAAGCCAATAAAATATTAAAATTTTAACAAAAAATTTGTTTGCACAAAATTATGGTCTCGTAGTATACTACGTAGTACAGTACGCCACCGAAAGAGCACGCATTTATTAAATGTGTTTATATAAATTTATATTAAAATTATGTTTATCATAATTCTGATAATCTAGAGCATCGATTAAGCCAATAAAATAATAAAATTTTAACAAAAAATTTGTTTGAACAAAATTACGATCTCGTAGTATACTACGTAGTACAGTACGCCACCGAAAGAGCACGCATTTATTAAATGTGTTTATATAAATTTATATTAAAATTATTTTTATCGTAATTCTGATAATCTAGAGCATCGATTAAGCCAATAAAATAATAAAATTTTAACAAAAAATTTGTTTGCACAAAATTACGGTCTCGTAGTATACTACGTAGTACAGTACGCCACCGAAAGAGCACGCATTTATTAAATGTGTTTATATAAATTTATATTAAAATTATTTTTATCATAATTCTGATAATCTAGAGCATCGATTAAGCCAATAAAATAATAAAATTTTAACAAAAAATTTGTTTGCACAAAATTACGGTCTCGTAGTATACTACGTAGTACAGTACGCCACCGAAAGAGCACGCATTTATTAAATGTGTTTATATAAATTTATATTAAAATCATTTTTATCATAATTCTGATAATCTAGAGCATCGATTAAGCCAATAAAATAATAAAATTTTAACAAAAAATTTGTTTGAACAAAATTACGATCTCGTAGTATACTACGTAGTACGGTACGCCACCGAAAGAGCACGCATTTATTAAATGTGTTTATATAAATTTATATTAAAATTATTTTTATCGTAATTCTGATAATCTAGAGCATCGATTAAGCCAATAAAATAATAAAATTTTAACAAAAAATTTGTTTGCACAAAATTACGGTCACGTAGTATACTACGTAGTACAGTACGCCACCGAAAGAGCACGCATTTATTAAATGTGTTTATATAAATTTATATTAAAATTATTTTTATCATAATTCTGATAATCTAGAGCATCGATTAAGCCAATAAAATATTAAAATTTTAACAAAAAATTTGTTTGCACAAAATTATGGTCTCGTAGTATACTACGTAGTACAGTACGCCACCGAAAGAGCACGCATTTATTAAATGTGTTTATATAAATTTATATTAAAATTATTTTTATCATAATTCTGATAATCTAGAGCATCGATTAAGCCAATAAAATATTAAAATTTTAACAAAAAATTTGTTTGCACAAAATTACGGTCTCGTAGTATACTACGTAGTACAGTACACCACCGAAAGAGCACGCATTTATTAAATGTGTTTATATAAATTTATATTAAAATTATTTTTATCATAATTCTGATAATCTAGAGCATCGATTAAGCCAATAAAATATTAAAATTTTAACAGAAAATTTGTTTGCACAAAATTACGGTCTCGTAGTATACTACGTAGTACAGTACGCCACCGAAAGAGCACGCATTTATTAAATGTGTTTATATAAATTTATATTAAAATTATTTTTATCATAATTCTGATAATCTAGAGCATCGATTAAGCCAATAAAATAATAAAATTTTAACAAAAAATTTGTTTGCACAAAATTACGGTCTCGTAGTATACTACGTAGTACAGTACGCCACCGAAAGAGCACGCATTTATTAAATGTGTTTATATAAATTTATATTAAAATTATTTTTATCATAATTCTGATAATCTAGAGCATCGATTAAGCCAATAAAATATTAAAATTTTAACAAAAAATTTGTTTGCACAAAATTATGGTCTCGTAGTATACTACGTAGTACAGTACGCCACCGAAAGAGCACGCATTTATTAAATGTGTTTATATAAATTTATATTAAAATTATTTTTATCGTAATTCTGATAATCTAGAGCATCGATTAAGCCAATAAAATAATAAAATTTTAACAAAAAATTTGTTTGCACAAAATTACGATCTCGTAGTATACTACGTAGTACAGTACGCCACCGAAAGAGCACGCATTTATTAAATGTGTTTATATAAATTTATATTAAAATTATTTTTATCATAATTCTGATAATCTAGAGCATCGATTAAGCCAATAAAATAATAAAATTTTAACAAAAAATTTGTTTGCACAAAATTACGATCTCGTAGTATACTACGTAGTACAGTACGCCACCGAAAGAGCACGCATTTATTAAATGTGTTTATATAAATTTATATTAAAATTATTTTTATCATAATTCTGATAATCTAGAGCATCGATTAAGCCAATAAAATAATAAAATTTTAACAAAAAATTTGTTTGCACAAAATTACGGTCTCGTAGTATACTACGTAGTACAGTACGCCACCGAAAGAGCACGCATTTATTAAATGTGTTTATATAAATTTATATTAAAATTATTTTTATCATAATTCTGATAATCTAGGGCATCGATTAAGCCAATAAAATATTAAAATTTTAACAAAAAATTTGTTTGCACAAAATTATGGTCTCGTTGTATACTACGTAGTACAGTACGCCACCGAAAGAGCACGCATTTATTAAATGTGTTTATATAAATTTATATTAAAATTATTTTTATCATAATTCTGATAATCTAGAGCATCGATTAAGCCAATAAAATAATAAAATTTTAACAAAAAATTTGTTTGCACAAAATTACGGTCTCGTAGTATACTACGTAGTACAGTACGCCACCGAAAGAGCACGCATTTATTAAATGTGTTTATATAAATTTATATTAAAATCATTTTTATCATAATTCTGATAATCTAGAGCATCGATTAAGCCAATAAAATAATAAAATTTTAACAAAAAATTTGTTTGAACAAAATTACGATCTCGTAGTATACTACGTAGTACGGTACGCCACCGAAAGAGCACGCATTTATTAAATGTGTTTATATAAATTTATATTAAAATTATTTTTATCATAATTCTGATAATCTAGAGCATCGATTAAGCCAATAAAATAATAAAATTTTAACAAAAAATTTGTTTGCACAAAATTACGGTCTCGTAGTATACTACGTAGTACAGTACGCCACCGAAAGAGCACGCATTTATTAAATGTGTTTATATAAATTTATATTAAAATTATTTTTATCATAATTCTGATAATCTAGAGCATCGATTAAGCCAATAAAATATTAAAATTTTAACAAAAAATTTGTTTGCACAAAATTATGGTCTCGTAGTATACCACGTAGTACAGTACGCCACCGAAAGAGCACGCATTTATTAAATGTGTTTATATAAATTTTTTTTAAAATTATTTTTATCGTGATTCTGATAATCTAGAGCATCGATTAAGCCAATAAAATAATAAAATTTTAACAAAAAATTTGTTTGCACAAAATTACGGTCTCGTAGTATACTACGTAGTACAGTACGCCACCGAAAGAGCACGCATTTATTAAATGTGTTTATATAAATTTATATTAAAATTATTTTTATCATAATTCTGATAATCTAGAGCATCGATTAAGCCAATAAAATATTAAAATTTTAACAAAAAATTTGTTTGCACAAAATTATGGTCTCGTAGTATACTACGTAGTACAGTACGCCACCGAAAGAGCACGCATTTATTAAATGTGTTTATATAAATTTATATTAAAATTATTTTTATCATAATTCTGATAATCTAGAGCATCGATTAAGCCAATAAAATAATAAAATTTTAACAAAAAATTTGTTTGAACAAAATTACGATCTCGTAGTATACTACGTAGTACAGTACGCCACCGAAAGAGCACGCATTTATTAAATGTGTTTATATAAATTTATATTAAAATTATTTTTATCGTAATTCTGATAATCTAGAGCATCGATTAAGCCAATAAAATAATAAAATTTTAACAAAAAATTTGTTTGCACAAAATTACGGTCTCGTAGTATACTACGTAGTACAGTACGCCACCGAAAGAGCACGCATTTATTAAATGTGTTTATATAAATTTATATTAAAATTATTTTTATCATAATTCTGATAATCTAGAGCATCGATTAAGCCAATAAAATAATAAAATTTTAACAAAAAATTTGTTTGCACAAAATTACGGTCTCGTAGTATACTACGTAGTACAGTACGCCACCGAAAGAGCACGCATTTATTAAATGTGTTTATATAAATTTATATTAAAATCATTTTTATCATAATTCTGATAATCTAGAGCATCGATTAAGCCAATAAAATAATAAAATTTTAACAAAAAATTTGTTTGAACAAAATTACGATCTCGTAGTATACTACGTAGTACGGTACGCCACCGAAAGAGCACGCATTTATTAAATGTGTTTATATAAATTTATATTAAAATTATTTTTATCGTAATTCTGATAATCTAGAGCATCGATTAAGCCAATAAAATAATAAAATTTTAACAAAAAATTTGTTTGCACAAAATTACGGTCACGTAGTATACTACGTAGTACAGTACGCCACCGAAAGAGCACGCATTTATTAAATGTGTTTATATAAATTTATATTAAAATTATTTTTATCATAATTCTGATAATCTAGAGCATCGATTAAGCCAATAAAATATTAAAATTTTAACAAAAAATTTGTTTGCACAAAATTATGGTCTCGTAGTATACTACGTAGTACAGTACGCCACCGAAAGAGCACGCATTTATTAAATGTGTTTATATAAATTTATATTAAAATTATTTTTATCATAATTCTGATAATCTAGAGCATCGATTAAGCCAATAAAATATTAAAATTTTAACAAAAAATTTGTTTGCACAAAATTACGGTCTCGTAGTATACTACGTAGTACAGTACACCACCGAAAGAGCACGCATTTATTAAATGTGTTTATATAAATTTATATTAAAATTATTTTTATCATAATTCTGATAATCTAGAGCATCGATTAAGCCAATAAAATATTAAAATTTTAACAGAAAATTTGTTTGCACAAAATTACGGTCTCGTAGTATACTACGTAGTACAGTACGCCACCGAAAGAGCACGCATTTATTAAATGTGTTTATATAAATTTATATTAAAATTATTTTTATCATAATTCTGATAATCTAGAGCATCGATTAAGCCAATAAAATAATAAAATTTTAACAAAAAATTTGTTTGCACAAAATTACGGTCTCGTAGTATACTACGTAGTACAGTACGCCACCGAAAGAGCACGCATTTATTAAATGTGTTTATATAAATTTATATTAAAATTATTTTTATCATAATTCTGATAATCTAGAGCATCGATTAAGCCAATAAAATATTAAAATTTTAACAAAAAATTTGTTTGCACAAAATTATGGTCTCGTAGTATACTACGTAGTACAGTACGCCACCGAAAGAGCACGCATTTATTAAATGTGTTTATATAAATTTATATTAAAATTATTTTTATCGTAATTCTGATAATCTAGAGCATCGATTAAGCCAATAAAATAATAAAATTTTAACAAAAAATTTGTTTGCACAAAATTACGATCTCGTAGTATACTACGTAGTACAGTACGCCACCGAAAGAGCACGCATTTATTAAATGTGTTTATATAAATTTATATTAAAATTATTTTTATCATAATTCTGATAATCTAGAGCATCGATTAAGCCAATAAAATATTAAAATTTTAACAAAAAATTTGTTTGCACAAAATTATGGTCTCGTAGTATACTACGTAGTACAGTACGCCACCGAAAGAGCACGCATTTATTAAATGTGTTTATATAAATTTATATTAAAATTATTTTTATCATAATTCTGATAATCTAGAGCATCGATTAAGCCAATAAAATAATAAAATTTTAACAAAAAATTTGTTTGCACAAAATTACGGTCTCGTAGTATACTACGTAGTACAGTACGCCACCGAAAGAGCACGCATTTATTAAATGTGTTTATATAAATTTATATTAAAATTATTTTTATCATAATTCTGATAATCTAGAGCATCGATTAAGCCAATAAAATAATAAAATTTTAACAAAAAATTTGTTTGCACAAAATTACGGTCTCGTAGTATACTACGTAGTACAGTACGCCACCGAAAGAGCACGCATTTATTAAATGTGTTTATATAAATTTATATTAAAATTATTTTTATCATAATTCTGATAATCTAGAGCATCGATTAAGCCAATAAAATAATAAAATTTTAACAAAAAATTTGTTTGAATAAAATTACGATCTCGTGGTATACTACGTAGTACGGTACGCCACCGAAAGAGCACGCATTTATTAAATGTGTTTATATAAATTTATATTAAAATTATTTTTATCGTAATTCTGATAATCTAGAGCATCGATTAAGCCAATAAAATAATAAAATTTTAACAAAAAATTTGTTTGCACAAAATTACGGTCTCGTAGTACACTACGTAGTACAGTACGCCACCGAAAGAGCACGCATTTATTAAATGTGTTTATATAAATTTATATTAAAATTATTTTTATCATAATTCTGATAATCTAGAGCATCGATTAAGCCAATAAAATAATAAAATTTTAACAAAAAATTTGTTTGCACAAAATTACGGTCTCGTAGTATACTACGTAGTACAGTACGCCACCGAAAGAGCACGCATTTATTAAATGTGTTTATATAAATTTATATTAAAATTATTTTTATCATAATTCTGATAATCTAGAGCATCGATTAAGCCAATAAAATAATAAAATTTTAACAAAAAATTTGTTTGCACAAAATTACGGTCTCGTAGTATACTACGTAGTACAGTACGCCACCGAAAGAGCACGCATTTATTAAATGTGTTTATATAAATTTATATTAAAATTATTTTTATCATAATTCTGATAATCTAGAGCATCGATTAAGCCAATAAAATATTAAAATTTTAACAAAAAATTTGTTTGCACAAAATTATGGTCTCGTAGTATACTACGTAGTACAGTACGCCACCGAAAGAGCACGCATTTATTAAATGTGTTTATATAAATTTATATTAAAATTATTTTTATCATAATTCTGATAATCTAGAGCATCGATTAAGCCAATAAAATATTAAAATTTGAACAAAAAATTTGTTTGCACAAAATTATGGTCTCGTAGTATACTACGTAGTACAGTACGCCACCGAAAGAGCACGCATTTATTAAATGTGTTTATATAAATTTATATTAAAATTATTTTTATCATAATTCTGATAATCTAGAGCATCGATTAAGCCAATAAAATATTAAAATTTTAACAAAAAATTTGTTTGCACAAAATTACGGTCTCGTAGTATACTACGTAGTACAGTACGCCACCGAAAGAGCACGCATTTATTAAATGTGTTTATATAAATTTATATTAAAATTATTTTTATCATAATTCTGATAATCTAGAGCATCGATTAAGCCAATAAAATATTAAAATTTTAACAAAAAATTTGTTTGCACAAAATTACGGTCTCGTGGTATACTACGTAGTACAGTACGCCACCGAAAGAGCACGCATTTATTAAATGTGTTTATATAAATTTATATTAAAATTATTTTTATCATAATTCTGATAATCTAGAGCATCGATTAAGCCAATTAAATATTAAAATTTTAACAAAAAATTTGTTTGCACAAAATTACGGTCTCGTAGTATACTACGTAGTACAGTATGCCACCGAAAGAGCACGCATTTATTAAATGTGTTTATATAAATTTATATTAAAATTATTTTTATCATAATTCTGATAATCTAGAGCATCGATTAAGCCAGTAAAATAATAAAATTTTAACAAAAAATTTGTTTGCACAAAATTACGGTCTCGTAGTATACTACGTAGTACAGTACGCCACCGAAAGAGCACGCATTTATTAAATGTGTTTATATAAATTTATATTAAAATTATTTTTATCATAATTCTGATAATCTAGAGCATCGATTAAGCCAATAAAATATTAAAATTTTAACAAAAAATTTGTTTGCACAAAATTACGGTCTCGTGGTATACTACGTAGTACAGTACGCCACCGAAAGAGCACGCATTTATTAAATGTGTTTATATAAATTTATATTAAAATTATTTTTATCATAATTCTGATAATCTAGAGCATCGATTAGGCCAATAAAATAATAAAATTTTAACAAAAAATTTGTTTGCACAAAATTACGGTCTCGTAGTACACTACGTAGTACAGTACGCCACCGAAAGAGCACGCATTTATTAAATGTGTTTATATAAATTTATATTAAAATTATTTTTATCATAATTCTGATAATCTAGAGCATCGATTAAGCCAATAAAATAATAAAATTTTAACAAAAAATTTGTTTGCACAAAATTACGGTCTCGTAGTATACTACGTAGTACAGTACGCCACCGAAAGAGCACGCATTTATTAAATGTGTTTATATAAATTTATATTAAATTATTTTTATCATAATTCTGATAATCTAGAGCATCGATTAAGCCAATAAAATAATAAAATTTTAACAAAAAATTTGTTTGCACAAAATTACGGTCTCGTGGTATACTACGTAGTACAGTACGCCACCGAAAGAGCACGCATTTATTAAATGTGTTTATATAAATTTATATTAAAATTATTTTTATCATAATTCTGATAATCTAGAGCATCGATTAAGCCAATTAAATATTAAAATTTTAACAAAAAATTTGTTTGCACAAAATTACGGTCTCGTAGTATACTACGTAGTACAGTATGCCACCGAAAGAGCACGCATTTATTAAATGTGTTTATATAAATTTATATTAAAATTATTTTTATCATAATTCTGATAATGTAGAGCATCGATTAAGCCAGTAAAATAATAAAATTTTAACAAAAAATTTGTTTGCACAAAATTACGGTCTCGTAGTATACTACGTAGTACAGTACGCCACCGAAAGAGCACGCATTTATTAAATGTGTTTATATAAATTTATATTAAAATTATTTTTATCATAATTCTGATAATCTAGAGCATCGATTAAGCCAATAAAATATTAAAATTTTAACAAAAAATTTGTTTGCACAAAATTATGGTCTAGTAGTATACTACGTAGTACAGTGCGCCACCGAAAGAGCACGCATTTATTAAATGTGTTTATATAAATTTATATTAAAATTATTTTTATCATAATTCTGATAATCTAGAGCATCGATTAAACCAATAAAATAATAAAATTTTAACAAAAAATTTGTTTGCACAAAATTACGGTCTCGTAGTATACTACGTAGTACAGTACGCCACCGAAAGAGCACGCATTTATTAAATGTGTTTATATAAATTTATATTAAAATTATTTTTATCATAATTCTGATAATCTAGAGCATCGATTAAGCCAATAAAATATTAAAATTTTAACAAAAAATTTGTTTGCACAAAATTATGGTCTCGTAGTATACTACGTAGTACAGTACGCCACCGAAAGAGCACGCATTTATTAAATGTGTTTATATAAATTTATATTAAAATTATTTTTATCATATTTCTGATAATCTAGAGCATCGATTAAACCAATAAAATAATAAAATTTTAACAAAAAATTTGTTTGCACAAAATTACGGTCTCGTAGTATACTACGTAGTACAGTACGCCACCGAAAGAGCACGCATTTATTAAATGTGTTTATATAAATTTATATTAAAATTATTTTTATCATAATTCTGATAATCTAGAGCATCGATTAAGCCAATAAAATATTAAAATTTTAACAAAAAATTTGTTTGCACAAAATTACGGTCTCGTGGTATACTACGTAGTACAGTACGCCACCGAAAGAGCACGCATTTATTAAATGTGTTTATATAAATTTATATTAAAATTATTTTTATCATAATTCTGATAATCTAGAGCATCGATTAAGCCAATAAAATATTAAAATTTTAACAAAAAATTTGTTTGCACAAAATTACGGTCTCGTAGTATACTACGTAGTACAGTACGCCACCGAAAGAGCACGCATTTATTAAATGTGTTTATATAAATTTATATTAAAATTATTTTTATCATAATTCTGATAATGTAGAGCATCGATTAAGCCAATAAAATAATAAAATTTTAACAAAAAATTTGTTTGCACAAAATTACGGTCTCGTAGTATACTACGTAGTACAGTACGCCACCGAAAGAGCACGCATTTATTAAATGTGTTTATATAAATTTATATTAAAATTATTTTTATCATAATTCTGATAATCTAGAGCATCGATTAAGCCAATAAAATATTAAAATTTTAACAAAAAATTTGTTTGCACAAAATTACGGTCTCGTAGTATACTACGTAGTACAGTACGCCACCGAAAGAGCACGCATTTATTAAATGTGTTTATATAAATTTATATTAAAATTATTTTTATCATAATTCTGATAATGTAGAGCATCGATTAAGCCCATAAAATAATAAAATTTTAACAAAAAATTTGTTTGCACAAAATTACGGTCTCGTAGTATACTACGTAGTACAGTACGCCACCGAAAGAGCACGCATTTATTAAATGTGTTTATATAAATTTATATTAAAATTATTTTTATCATAATTCTGATAATCTAGAGCATCGATTAAGCCAATAAAATAATAAAATTTTAACAAAAAATTTGTTTGCACAAAATTACGGTCTCGTAGTATACTACGTAGTACAGTACGCCACCGAAAGAGCACGCATTTATTAAATGTGTTTATATAAATTTATATTAAATTATTTTTATCATAATTCTGATAATCTAGGGCATCGATTAAGCCAATAAAATATTAAAATTTTAACAAAAAATTTGTTTGCACAAAATTATGGTCTCGTAGTATACTACGTAGTACAGTACGCCACCGAAAGAGCACGCATTTATTAAATGTGTTTATATAAATTTATATTAAAATTATTTTTATCATAATTCTGATAATCTAGAGCATCGATTAAGCCAATAAAATATTAAAATTTTAACAAAAAATTTGTTTGCACAAAATTACGGTCTCGTAGTATACTACGTAGTACAGTACGCCACCGAAAGAGCACGCATTTATTAAATGTGTTTATATAAATTTATATTAAAATTATTTTTATCATAATTCTGATAATCTAGAGCATCGATTAAGCCAATATAATAATAAAATTTTAACAAAAAATTTGTTTGCACAAAATTACGGTCTCGTAGTATACTACGTAGTACAGTACGCCACCGAAAGAGCACGCATTTATTAAATATGTTTATATAAATTTATATTAAAATTATTTTTATCATAATTCTGATAATCTAGAGCATCGATTAAGCCAATAAAATAATAAAATTTTAACAAAAAATTTGTTTGCACAAAATTATAGTCTCGTAGTATACTACGTAGTACAGTACGCCACCGAAAGAGCACGCATTTATTAAATGTGTTTATATAAATTTATATTAAAATTATTTTTATCATAATTCTGATAATCTAGAGCATCGATTAAGCCAATAAAATAATAAAATTTTAACAAAAAATTTGTTTGCACAAAATTACGGTCTCGTAGTATACTACGTAGTACAGTACGCCACCGAAAGAGCACGCATTTATTAAATGTGTTTATATAAATTTATATTAAAATTATTTTTATCATAATTCTGATAATCTAGAGCATCGATTAAGCCAATAAAATATTAAAATTTTAACAAAAAATTTGTTTGCACAAAATTACGGTCTCGTGGTATACTACGTAGTACAGTACGCCACCGAAAGAGCTCGCATTTATTAAATGTGTTTATATAAATTTATATTAAAATTATTTTTATCATAATTCTGATAATCTAGAGCATCGATTAAGCCAATAAAATAATAAAATTTTAACAAAAAATTTGTTTGCACAAAATTACGGTCTCGTAGTACACTACGTAGTACAGTACGCCACCGAAACAGCACGCATTTATTAAATGTGTTTATATAAATTTATATTAAAATTATTTTTATCATAATTCTGATAATCTAGAGCATCGATTAAGCCAATAAAATATTAAAATTTTAACAAAAAATTTGTTTGCACAAAATTATGGTCTCGTAGTATATTACGTAGTACAGTACGCCACCGAAAGAGCACGCATTTATTAAATGTGTTTATATAAATTTATATTAAAATTATTTTTATCATAATTCTGATAATCTAGAGCATCGATTAAGCCAATAAAATAATAAAATTTTAACAAAAAATTTGTTTGCACAAAATTACGGTCTCGTAGTATACTACGTAGTACAGTACGCCACCGAAAGAGCACGCATTTATTAAATGTGTTTGTATAAATTTATATTAAAATTATTTTATCATAATTCTGATAATCTAGAGCATCGATTAAGCCAATAAAATATTAAAATTTTAACAAAAAATTTGTTTGCACAAAATTACGGTCTCGTGGTATACTACGTAGCACAGTACGCCACCGAAAGAGCACGCATTTATTAAATGTGTTTATATAAATTTATATTAAAATTATTTTTATCATAATTCTGATAATCTAGAGCATCGATTAAGCCAATAAAATATTAAAATTTTAACAAAAAATTTGTTTGCACAAAATTACGGTCTCGTAGTATACTACGTAGTACAGTACGCCACCGAAAGAGCACGCATTTATTAAATGTGTTTATATAAATTTATATTAAAATTATTTTTATCATAATTCTGATAATCTAGAGCATCGATTAAGCCAACAAAATAATAAAATTTTAACAAAAAATTTGTTTGCACAAAATTACGGTCTCGTAGTATACTACGTAGTACAGTACGCCACCGAAAGAGAACGCATTTATTAAATGTGTTTATATAAATTTATATTAAAATTATTTTTATCATAATTCTGATAATCTAGAGCATCGATTAAGCCAATAAAATATTAAAATTTTAACAAAAAATTTGTTTGCACAAAATTACGTTCTCGTGGTATACTACGTAGTACAGTACGCCACCGAAAGAGCACGCATTTATTAAATGTGTTTATATAAATTTATATTAAAATTATTTTTATCATAATTCTGATAATCTAGAGCATCGATTAAGCCAATAAAATAATAAAATTTTAACAAAAAATTTGTTTGCACAAAATTACGGTCTCGTAGTATACTACGTAGTACAGTACGCCACCGAAAGAGCACGCATTTATTAAATGTGTTTATATAAATTTATATTAAAATTATTTTTATCATAATTCTGATAATCTATAGCATCGATTAAGCCAATAAAATAATAAAATTTTAACAAAAAATTTGTTTGCGCAAAATTACGGTCTCGTAGTATACTACGTAGTACAGTACGCCACCGAAAGAGCACGCATTTATTAAATGTGTTTATATAAATTTATATTAAAATTATTTTTATCATAATTCTGATAATCTAGGGCATCGATTAAGCCAATAAAATATTAAAATTTTAACAAAAAATTTGTTTGCACAAAATTATGGTCTCGTAGTATACTACGTAGTAAAGTACGCCACCGAAAGAGCACGCATTTATTAAATGTGTTTATATAAATTTATATTAAAATTATTTTTATCATAATTCTGATAATCTAGAGCATCGATTAAGCCAATAAAATAATAAAATTTTAACAAAAAATTTGTTTGCACAAAATTACGGTCTCGTAGTATACTACGTAGTACAGTACGCCCCCGAAAGAGCACGCATTTATTAAATGTGTTTATATAAATTTATATTAAAATTATTTTTATCATAATTCTGATAATCTAGAGCATCGATTAAGCCAATAAAATATTAAAATTTTAACAAAAAATTTGTTTGCACAAAATTATGGTCTCGTAGTATACTACGTAGTACAGTACGCCACCGAAAGAGCACGCATTTATTAAATGTGTTTATATAAATTTATATTAAAATTATTTTTATCATAATTCTGATAATCTAGAGCATCGATTAAGCCAATAAAATAATAAAATTTTAACAAAAAATTTGTTTGCACAAAATTACGGTCTCGTAGTATACTACGTAGTACAGTACGCCACCGAAAGAGCACGCATTTATTAAATGTGTTTATATAAATTTATATTAAAATTATTTTTATCATAATTCTGATAATCTAGAGCATCGATTAAGCCAATAAAATAATAAAATTTTAACAAAAAATTTGTTTGCACAAAATTACGGTCTCGTAGTATACTACGTAGTACAGTACGCCACCGAAAGAGCACGCATTTATTAAATGTGTTTATATAAATTTATATTAAAATTATTTTTATCATAATTCTGATAATCTAGAGCATCGATTAAGCCAATAAAATATTAAAATTTTAACAAAAAATTTGTTTGCACAAAATTATGGTCTCGTAGTATACTACGTAGTACAGTACGCCACCGAAAGAGCACGCATTTATTAAATGTGTTTATATAAATTTATATTAAAATTATTTTTATCATAATTCTGATAATCTAGAGCATCGATTAAGCCAATAAAATATTAAAATTTTAACAAAAAATTTGTTTGCACAAAATTACGGTCTCGTAGTATACTACGTAGTACAGTACGCCACCGAAAGAGCACACATTTATTAAATGTGTTTATATAAATTTATATTAAAATTATTTTTATCATAATTCTGATAATCTAGAGCATCGATTAAGCCAATAAAATAACAAAATTTTAACAAAAAATTTGTTTGCACAAAATTACGTAGTACAGTACGCCACCGAAAGAGCACGCATTTATTAAATATGTTTATATAAATTTATATTAAAATTATTTTTATCATAATTCTGATAATCTAGAGCATCGATTAAGCCAATAAAATATTAAAATTTTAACAAAAAATTTGTTTGCACAAAATTATGGTCTCGTAGTATACTACGTAGTACGCCACCGAAAGAGCACGCATTTATTAAATGTGTTTATATAAATTTATATTAAAATTATTTTTATCATATTTCTGATAATCTAGAGCATCGATTAAGCCAATAAAATAATAAAATTTTAACAAAAAATTTGTTTGCACAAAATTACGGTCTCGTAGTATACTACGTAGTACAGTACGCCACCGAAAGAGCACGCATTTATTAAATGTGTTTATATAAATTTATATTAAAATTATTTTTATCATAATTCTGATAATCTAGAGCATCGATTAAGCCAATAAAATAATAAAATTTTAACAAAAAATTTGTTTGCACAAAATTACGGTCTCGTGGTATACTACGTAGTACAGTACGCCACCGAAAGAGCACGCATTTATTAAATGTGTTTATATAAATTTATATTAAAATTATTTTTATCATAATTCTGATAATCTAGAGCATCGATTAAGCCAATAAAATATTAAAATTTTAACAAAAAATTTGTTTGCACAAAATTACGGTCTCGTAGTATACTACGTAGTACAGTACGCCACCGAAAGAGCACGCATTTATTAAATGTGTTTATATAAATTTATATTAAAATTATTTTTATCATAATTCTGATAATGTAGAGCATCGATTAAGCCAATAAAATAATAAAATTTTAACAAAAAATTTGTTTGCACAAAATTACGGTCTCGTAGTATACTACGTAGTACAGTACGCCACCGAAAGAGCACGCATTTATTAAATGTGTTTATATAAATTTATATTAAAATTATTTTTATCATAATTCTGATAATCTAGAGCATCGATTAAGCCAATAAAATATTAAAATTTTAACAAAAAATTTGTTTGCACAAAATTACGGTCTCGTAGTATACTACGTAGTACAGTACGCCACCGAAAGAGCACGCATTTATTAAATGTGTTTATATAAATTTATATTAAAATTATTTTTATCATAATTCTGATAATGTAGAGCATCGATTAAGCCAATAAAATAATAAAATTTTAACAAAAAATTTGTTTGCACAAAATTACGGTCTCGTAGTATACTACGTAGTACAGTACGCCACCGAAAGAGCACGCATTTATTAAATGTGTTTATATAAATTTATATTAAAATTATTTTTATCATAATTCTGATAATCTAGAGCATCGATTAAGCCAATAAAATAATAAAATTTTAACAAAAAATTTGTTTGCACAAAATTACGGTCTCGTAGTATACTACGTAGTACAGTACGCCACCGAAAGAGCACGCATTTATTAAATGTGTTTATATAAATTTATATTAAATTATTTTTATCATAATTCTGATAATCTAGGGCATCGATTAAGCCAATAAAATATTAAAATTTTAACAAAAAATTTGTTTGCACAAAATTATGGTCTCGTAGTATACTACGTAGTACAGTACGCCACCGAAAGAGCACGCATTTATTAAATGTGTTTATATAAATTTATATTAAAATTATTTTTATCATAATTCTGATAATCTAGAGCATCGATTAAGCCAATAAAATATTAAAATTTTAACAAAAAATTTGTTTGCACAAAATTACGGTCTCGTAGTATACTACGTAGTACAGTACGCCACCGAAAGAGCACGCATTTATTAAATGTGTTTATATAAATTTATATTAAAATTATTTTTATCATAATTCTGATAATCTAGAGCATCGATTAAGCCAATATAATAACAAAATTTTAACAAAAAATTTGTTTGCACAAAATTACGGTCTCGTAGTATACTACGTAGTACAGTACGCCACCGAAAGAGCACGCATTTATTAAATATGTTTATATAAATTTATATTAAAATTATTTTTATCATAATTCTGATAATCTAGAGCATCGATTAAGCCAATAAAATATTAAAATTTTAACAAAAAATTTGTTTGCACAAAATTATGGTCTCGTAGTATACTACGTAGTACAGTACGCCACCGAAAGAGCACGCATTTATTAAATGTGTTTATATAAATTTATATTAAAATTATTTTTATCATAATTCTGATAATCTAGAGCATCGATTAAGCCAATAAAATAATAAAATTTTAACAAAAAATTTGTTTGCACAAAATTACGGTCTCGTAGTATACTATGTAGTACAGTACGCCACCGAAAGAGCACGCATTTATTAAATGTGTTTATATAAATTTATATTAAAATTATTTTTATCATAATTCTGATAATCTAGAGCATCGATTAAGCCAATAAAATATTAAAATTTTAACAAAAAATTTGTTTGCACAAAATTACGGTCTCGTGGTATACTACGTAGTACAGTACGCCACCGAAAGAGCTCGCATTTATTAAATGTGTTTATATAAATTTATATTAAAATTATTTTTATCATAATTCTGATAATCTAGAGCATCGATTAAGCCAATAAAATAATAAAATTTTAACAAAAAATTTGTTTGCACAAAATTACGGTCTCGTAGAATAAAATTTTAACAAAAAATTTGTTTGCACAAAATTATGGTCTCGTAGTATACTACGTAGTACAGTACGCCACCGAAAGAGCACGCATTTATTAAATGTGTTTATATAAATTTATATTAAAATTATTTTTATCATAATTCTGATAATCTAGAGCATCGATTAAGCCAATAAAATAATAAAATTTTAACAAAAAATTTGTTTGCACAAAATTACGGTCTCGTAGTATACTACGTAGTACAGTACGCCACCGAAAGAGCACGCATTTATTAAATGTGTTTATATAAATTTATATTAAAATTATTTTTATCATAATTCTGATAATCTAGAGCATCGATTAAGCCAATAAAATAATAAAATTTTAACAAAAAATTTGTTTGCACAAAATTACGGTCTCGTAGTATACTACATAGTACAGTACGCCACCGAAAGAGCACGCATTTATTAAATGTGTTTATATAAATTTATATTAAAATTATTTTTATCATAATTCTGATAATCTAGAGCATTTAAGCCAATAAAATATTAAAATTTTAACAAAAAATTTGTTTGCACAAAATTACGGTCTCGTAGTATACTACGTAGTACAGTACGCCACCGAAAGAACACGCATTTATTAATTGTGTTTATATAAATTTATATTAAAATTATTTTTATCATAATTCTGATAATCTAGAGCATCGATTAAGCCAATAAAATAATAAAATTTTAACAAAAAATTTGTTTGCACAAAATTACGGTCTCGTAGTATAGTACGTAGTACAGTACGCCACCGAAAGAGCACGCATTTATTAAATGTGTTTATATAAATTTATATTAAAATTATTTTTATCATAATTCTGATAATCTAGAGCATCGATTAAGCCAATAAAATATTAATATTTTAACAAAAAATTTGTGTGCACAAAATTATGGTCTCGTAGTATACTACGTAGTACAGTACGCCACCGAAAGAGCACGCATTTATTAAACGTGTTTATATAAATTTATATTAAAATTATTTTTATCATAATTCTGATAATCTAGAGCATCGATTAAGCCAATAAAATATTAAAATTTTAACAAAAAATTTGTGTGCACAAAATTATGGTCTCGTAGTATACTACGTAGTACAGTACGCCACCGAAAGAGCACGCATTTATTAAATGTGTTTATATAAATTTATATTAAAATTATTTTTATCATAATTCTGATAATCTAGAGCATCGATTAAGTCAATAAAATAATAAAATTTTAACAAAAAATTTGTTTGCACAAAATTACGGTCTCGTAGTATACTACGTAGTACAGTACGCCACCGAAAGAGCACGCATTTATTAAATGTGTTTATATAAATTTATATTAAAATTATTTTTATCATAATTCTGATAATCTAGAGCATCGATTAAGCCAATAAAATAATAAAATTTTAACAAAAAATTTGTTTGCACAAAATTACGGTCTCGTGGTATACTACGTAGTACAGTACGCCACCGAAAGAGCACGCATTTATTAAATGTGTTTATATAAATTTATATTAAAATTATTTTTATCATAATTCTGATAATCTAGAGCATCGATTAAGCCAATAAAATATTAAAATTTTAACAAAAAATTTGTGTGCACAAAATTATGGTCTCGTAGTATACTACGTAGTACAGTACGCCACCAAAAGAGCACGCATTTATTAAATGTGTTTATATAAATGTATATTAAAATTATTTTTATCATAATTCTGATAATCTAGAGCATCGATTAAGCCAATAAAATAATAAAATTTTAACAAAAAATTTGTTTGCACAAAATTACGGTCTCGTAGTATACTACGTAGTACAGTACGCCACCGAAAGAGCACGCATTTATTAAATGTGTTTATATAAATTTATATTAAAATTATTTTTATCATAATTCTGATAATCTAGAGCATCGATTAAGCCAATAAAATATTAAGATTTTAACAAAAAATTTGTTTGCACAAAATTACGGTCTCGTGGTATACTACGTAGTACAGTACGCCACCGAAAGAGCACGCATTTATTAAATGTGTTTATATAAATTTATATTAAAATTATTTTTATCATAATTCTGATAATCTAGAGCATCGATTAAGCCAATAAAATAATAAAATTTTAACAAAAAATTTGTTTGCACAAAATTACGGTCTCATAGTATACTACGTAGTACAGTACGCCACCGAAAGAGCACGCATTTATTAAATGTGTTTATATAAATTTATATTAAAATTATTTTTATCATAATTCTGATAATCTAGAGCATCGATTAAGCCAATAAAATAATAAAATTTTAACAAAAAATTTGTTTGCACAAAATTATGGTCTCGTAGTATACTACGTAGTACAGTACGCCACCGAAAGAGCACGCATTTATTAAATGTGTTTATATAAATTTATATTAAAATTATTTTTATCATAATTCTGATAATCTAGAGCATCGATTAAGCCAATAAAATAATAAAATTTTAACAAAAAATTTGTTTGCACAAAATTACGGTCTCGTAGTATACTACGTAGTACAGTACGCCACCGAAAGAGCACGCATTTATTAAATGTGTTTATATAAATTTATATTAAAATTATTTTTATCATAATTCTGATAATCTAGAGCATCGATTAAGCCAATAAAATAATAAAATTTTAACAAAAAATTTGTTTGCACAAAATTATGGTCTCGTAGTATACTACGTAGTACAGTACGCCACCGAAAGAGCACGCATTTATTAAATGTGTTTATATAAATTTATATTAAAATTATTTTTATCATAATTCTGATAATCTAGAGCATCGATTAAGCCAATAAAATAATAAAATTTTAACAAAAAATTTGTTTGCACAAAATTACGGTCTCGTAGTATACTACGTAGTACAGTACGCCACCGAAAGAGCACGCATTTATTAAATGTGTTTATATAAATTTATATTAAAATTATTTTTATCATAATTCTGATAATCTAGAGCATCGATTAAGCCAATAAAATAATAAAATTTTAACAAAAAATTTGTTTGCACAAAATTACGGTCTCGTAGTATACTACATAGTACAGTACGCCACCGAAAGAGCACGCATTTATTAAATGTGTTTATATAAATTTATATTAAAATTATTTTTATCATAATTCTGATAATCTAGAGCATTTAAGCCAATAAAATATTAAAATTTTAACAAAAAATTTGTTTGCACAAAATTACGGTCTCGTAGTATACTACGTAGTACAGTACGCCACCGAAAGAACACGCATTTATTAATTGTGTTTATATAAATTTATATTAAAATTATTTTTATCATAATTCTGATAATCTAGAGCATCGATTAAGCCAATAAAATAATAAAATTTTAACAAAAAATTTGTTTGCACAAAATTACGGTCTCGTAGTATACTACGTAGTACAGTACGCCACCGAAAGAGCACGCATTTATTAAATGTGTTTATATAAATTTATATTAAAATTATTTTTATCATAATTCTGATAATCTAGAGCATCGATTAAGCCAATAAAATATTAATATTTTAACAAAAAATTTGTGTGCACAAAATTATGGTCTCGTAGTATACTACGTAGTACAGTACGCCACCGAAAGAGCACGCATTTATTAAACGTGTTTATATAAATTTATATTAAAATTATTTTTATCATAATTCTGATAATCTAGAGCATCGATTAAGCCAATAAAATATTAAAATTTTAACAAAAAATTTGTGTGCACAAAATTATGGTCTCGTAGTATACTACGTAGTACAGTACGCCACCGAAAGAGCACGCATTTATTAAATGTGTTTATATAAATTTATATTAAAATTATTTTTATCATAATTCTGATAATCTAGAGCATCGATTAAGTCAATAAAATAATAAAATTTTAACAAAAAATTTGTTTGCACAAAATTACGGTCTCGTAGTATACTACGTAGTACAGTACGCCACCGAAAGAGCACGCATTTATTAAATGTGTTTATATAAATTTATATTAAAATTATTTTTATCATAATTCTGATAATCTAGAGCATCGATTAAGCCAATAAAATAATAAAATTTTAACAAAAAATTTGTTTGCACAAAATTACGGTCTCGTGGTATACTACGTAGTACAGTACGCCACCGAAAGAGCACGCATTTATTAAATGTGTTTATATAAATTTATATTAAAATTATTTTTATCATAATTCTGATAATCTAGAGCATCGATTAAGCCAATAAAATATTAAAATTTTAACAAAAAATTTGTGTGCACAAAATTATGGTCTCGTAGTATACTACGTAGTACAGTACGCCACCAAAAGAGCACGCATTTATTAAATGTGTTTATATAAATGTATATTAAAATTATTTTTATCATAATTCTGATAATCTAGAGCATCGATTAAGCCAATAAAATAATAAAATTTTAACAAAAAATTTGTTTGCACAAAATTACGGTCTCGTAGTATACTACGTAGTACAGTACGCCACCGAAAGAGCACGCATTTATTAAATGTGTTTATATAAATTTATATTAAAATTATTTTTATCATAATTCTGATAATCTAGAGCATCGATTAAGCCAATAAAATATTAAGATTTTAACAAAAAATTTGTTTGCACAAAATTACGGTCTCGTGGTATACTACGTAGTACAGTACGCCACCGAAAGAGCACGCATTTATTAAATGTGTTTATATAAATTTATATTAAAATTATTTTTATCATAATTCTGATAATCTAGAGCATCGATTAAGCCAATAAAATAATAAAATTTTAACAAAAAATTTGTTTGCACAAAATTACGGTCTCGTAGTATACTACATAGTACAGTACGCCACCGAAAGAGCACGCATTTATTAAATGTGTTTATATAAATTTATATTAAAATTATTTTTATCATAATTCTGATAATCTAGAGCATTTAAGCCAATAAAATATTAAAATTTTAACAAAAAATTTGTTTGCACAAAATTACGGTCTCGTAGTATACTACGTAGTACAGTACGCCACCGAAAGAACACGCATTTATTAATTGTGTTTATATAAATTTATATTAAAATTATTTTTATCATAATTCTGATAATCTAGAGCATCGATTAAGCCAATAAAATAATAAAATTTTAACAAAAAATTTGTTTGCACAAAATTACGGTCTCGTAGTATACTACGTAGTACAGTACGCCACCGAAAGAGCACGCATTTATTAAATGTGTTTATATAAATTTATATTAAAATTATTTTTATCATAATTCTGATAATCTAGAGCATCGATTAAGCCAATAAAATATTAAAATTTTAACAAAACATTTGTTTGCACAAAATTACGGTCTCGTGGTAAACTACGTAGTACAGTACGCCACCGAAAGAGCACGCATTTATTAAATGTGTTTATATAAATTTATATTAAAATTATTTTTATCATAATTCTGATAATCTAGAGCATCGATTAAGCCAATAAAATAATAAAATTTTAACAAAAAATTTGTTTGCACAAAATTACGGTCTCGTAGTATACTACGTAGTACAGTACGCCACCGAAAGAGCACGCATTTATTAAATGTGTTTATATAAATTTATATTAAAATTATTTTTATCATAATTCTGATAATCTAGAGCATCGATTAAGCCAATAAAATATTAAAATTTTAACAAAAAATTTGTTTGCACAAAATTATGGTCTCGTAGTATACTACGTAGTACAGTACGCCACCGAAAGAGCACGCATTTATTAAATGTGTTTATATAAATTTATATTAAAATTATTTTTATCATAATTCTGATAATCTAGAGCATCCCGTCCCTGTAGAGGGCCCGTCGATTTCCATTCCACAAGGTTTTTCACAATCCGGATCTATATGGAGGTAGGGATCTTCAGCTGTCGGTATAAAATAACATTTATGTTCACGTTGCACAACCGATTTGCCAGGTTTAAGCACTTTTGTTGCGACCGAACTTTCAAATATTTTTTTTCCATTTTTCTCTGGACTGAATTATTTTTATCATAATTCTGATAATCTAGAGCATCGATTAAGCCAATAAAATAATAAAATTTTAACAAAAAATTTGTTTGCACAAAATTACGGTCTCGTAGTATACTACGTAGTACAGTACGCAGCCGAAAGAGCACGGATTTATTAAATGTGTTTATATAAATTTATATTAAAATTATTTTTATCATAATTCTGATAATCTAGAGCATCGATTAAGCCAATAAAATAATAAAATTTTAACAAAAAATTTGTTTGCACAAAATTACGGTCTCGTAGTATACTACGTAGTACAGTACGCCACCGAAAGAGCACGCATTTATTAAATGTGTTTATATAAATTTATATTAAAATTATTTTTATCATAATTCTGATAATCTAGAGCATCGATTAAGCCAATAAAATAATAAAATTTTAACAAAAAATTTGTTTGCACAAAATTACGGTCTCGTAGTATACTACGTAGTACAGTACGCCACCGAAAGAGCACGCATTTATTAAATGTGTTTATATAAATTTATATTAAAATTATTTTTATCATAATTCTGATAATCTAGAGCATCGATTAAGCCAATAAAATATTAAAATTTTAACAAAAAATTTGTGTGCACAAAATTATGGTCTCGTAGCATACTACGTAGTACAGTACGCCACCGAAAGAGCACGCATTTATTAAACGTGTTTATATAAATTTATATTAAAATTATTTTTATCATAATTCTGATAATCTAGAGCATCGATTAAGCCAATAAAATATTAAAATTTTAACAAAAAATTTGTGTGCACAAAATTATGGTCTCGTAGTATACTACGTAGTACAGTACGCCACCGAAAGAGCACGCATTTATTAAATGTGTTTATATAAATTTATATTAAAATTATTTTTATCATAATTCTGATAATCTAGAGCATCGATTAAGCCAATAAAATAATAAAATTTTAACAAAAAATTTGTTTGCACAAAATTACGGTCTCGTAGTATACTACGTAGTACAGTACGCCACCGAAAGAGCACGCATTTATTAAATGTGTTTATATAAATTTATATTAAAATTATTTTTATCATAATTCTGATAATCTAGAGCATCGATTAAGCCAATAAAATAATAAAATTTTAACAAAAAATTTGTTTGCACAAAATTACGGTATCGTGGTATACTACGTAGTACAGTACGCCACCGAAAGAGCACGCATTTATTAAATGTGTTTATATAAATTTATATTAAAATTATTTTTATCATAATTCTGATAATCTAGAGCATCGATTAAGCCAATAAAATATTAAAATTTTAACAAAAAATTTGTGTGCACAAAATTATGGTCTCGTAGTATACTACGTAGTACAGTACGCCACCAAAAGAGCACGCATTTATTAAATGTGTTTATATAAATGTATATTAAAATTATTTTTATCATAATTCTGATAATCTAGAGCATCGATTAAGCCAATAAAATAATAAAATTTTAACAAAAAATTTGTTTGCACAAAATTACGGTCTCGTAGTATACTACGTAGTACAGTACGCCACCGAAAGAGCACGCATTTATTAAATGTGTTTATATAAATTTATATTAAAATTATTTTTATCATAATTCTGATAATCTAGAGCATCGATTAAGCCAATAAAATAATAAAATTTTAACAAAAAATTTGTTTGCACAAAATTACGGTCCTCGTAGTATACTACGTAGTACAGTACGCCACCGAAAGAGCACGCATTTATTAAATGTGTTTATATAAATTTATATTAAAATTATTTTTATCATAATTCTGATAATCTAGAGCATCGATTAAGCCAATAAAATAATAAAATTTTAACAAAAAATTTGTTTGCACAAAATTACGGTCTCGTAGTATACTACGTAGTACAGTACGCCACCGAAAGAGCACGCATTTATTAAATGTGTTTATATAAATTTATATTAAAATTATTTTTATCATAATTCTGATAATCTAGAGCATCGATTAAGCCAATAAAATAATAAAATTTTAACAAAAAATTTGTTTGCACAAAATTACGGTCTCGTAGTATACTACGTAGTACAGTACGCCACCGAAAGAGCACGCATTTATTAAATGTGTTTATATAAATTTATATTAAAATTATTTTTATCATAATTCTGATAATCTAGAGCATCGATTAAGCCAATAAAATAATAAAATTTTAACAAAAAATTTGTTTGCACAAAATTACGGTCTCGTAGTATACTACGTAGTACAGTACGCCACCGAAAGAGCACGCATTTATTAAATGTGTTTATATAAATTTATATTAAAATTATTTTTATCATAATTCTGATAATCTAGAGCATCGATTAAGCCAATAAAATATTAAAATTTTAACAAAAAATTTGTTTGCACAAAATTACGGTCTCGTGGTATACTACGTAGTACAGTACGCCACCGAAAGAGCACGCATTTATTAAATGTGTTTATATAAATTTATATTAAAATTATTTTTATCATAATTCTGATAATCTAGAGCATCGATTAAGCCAATAAAATAATAAAATTTTAACAAAAAATTTGTTTGCACAAAATTACGGTCTCGTAGTATACTACGTAGTACAGTACGCCACCGAAAGAGCACGCATTTATTAAATGTGTTTATATAAATTTATATTAAAATTATTTTTATCATAATTCTGATAATCTAGAGCATCGATTAAGCCAATAAAATAATAAAATTTTAACAAAAAATTTGTTTGCACAAAATTATGGTCTCGTAGTATACTACGTAGTACAGTACGCCACCGAAAGAGCACGCATTTATTAAATGTGTTTATATAAATTTATATTAAAATTATTTTTATCATAATTCTGATAATCTAGAGCATCGATTAAGCCAATAAAATAATAAAATTTTAACAAAAAATTTGTTTGCACAAAATTACGGTCTCGTAGTATACTACGTAGTACAGTACGCCACCGAAAGAGCACGCATTTATTAAATGTGTTTATATAAATTTATATTAAAATTATTTTTATCATAATTCTGATAATCTAGAGCATCGATTAAGCCAATAAAATAATAAAATTTTAACAAAAAATTTGTTTGCACAAAATTACGGTCTCGTAGTATACTACATAGTACAGTACGCCACCGAAAGAGCACGCATTTATTAAATGTGTTTATATAAATTTATATTAAAATTATTTTTATCATAATTCTGATAATCTAGAGCATTTAAGCCAATAAAATATTAAAATTTTAACAAAAAATTTGTTTGCACAAAATTACGGTCTCGTAGTATACTACGTAGTACAGTACGCCACCGAAAGAACACGCATTTATTAATTGTGTTTATATAAATTTATATTAAAATTATTTTTATCATAATTCTGATAATCTAGAGCATCGATTAAGCCAATAAAATAATAAAATTTTAACAAAAAATTTGTTTGCACAAAATTACGGTCTCGTAGTATACTACGTAGTACAGTACGCCACCGAAAGAGCACGCATTTATTAAATGTGTTTATATAAATTTATATTAAAATTATTTTTATCATAATTCTGATAATCTAGAGCATCGATTAAGCCAATAAAATATTAAAATTTTAACAAAAAATTTGTTTGCACAAAATTACGGTCTCGTGGTATACTACGTAGTACAGTACGCCACCGAAAGAACATGCATTTATTAAATGTGTTTATATAAATTTATATTAAAATTATTTTTATCATAATTCTGATAATCTAGAGCATCGATTAAGCCAATAAAATATTAAAATTTTAACAAAAAATTTGTTTGCACAAAATTACGGTCTCGTAGTATACTACGTAGTACAGTACGCCACCGAAAGAGCACGCATTTATTAAATGTGTTTATATAAATTTATATTAAAATTATTTTTATCATAATTCTGATAATCTAGAGCATCGATTAAGCCACAAAATTACGGTCTCGTAGTATACTACGTAGTACAGTACGCCACCGAAAGAGCACGCATTTATTAAATGTGTTTATATAAATTTATATTAAAATTATTTTTATCATAATTCTGATAATCTAGAGCATCGATTAAGCCAATAAAATATTAAAATTTTAACAAAAAATTTGTTTGCTCAAAATTATGGTCTCGTAGTATACTACGTAGTACAGTACGCCACCGAAAGAGCACGCATTTATTAAATGTGTTTATATAAATTTATATTAAAATTATTTTTATCATAATTCTGATAATCTAGAGCATCGATTAAGCCAATAAAATAATAAAATTTTAACAAAAAATTTGTTTGCACAAAATTACGGTCTCGTAGTATACTACGTAGTACAGTACGCCACCGAAAGAGCACGCATTTATTAAATGTGTTTATATAAATTTATATTAAAATAATTTTTATCATAATTCTGATAATCTAGAGCATCGATTAAGCCAATAAAATATTAAAATTTTAACAAAAAATTTGTTTGCACAAAATTATGGTCTCGTAGTATACTACGTAGTACAGTACGCCACCGAAAGAGCACGCATTTATTAAATGTGTTTATATAAATTTATATTAAAATTATTTTTATCATAATTCTGATAATCTAGAGCATCGATTAAGCCAATAAAATAATAAAATTTTAACAAAAAATTTGTTTGCACAAAATTACGGTCTCGTAGTATACTACGTAGTACAGTACGCCACCGAAAGAGCACGCATTTATTAAATGTGTTTATATAAATTTATATTAAAATTATTTTTATCATAATTCTGATAATCTATAGCATCGATTAAGCCAATAAAATAATAAAATTTTAACAAAAAATTTGTTTGCACAAAATTACGGTCTCGTAGTATACTACATAGTACAGTACGCCACCGAAAGAGCACGCATTTATTAAATGTGTTTATATAAATTTATATTAAAATTATTTTTATCATAATTCTGATAATCTAGAGCATCGATTAAGCCAATAAAATATTAAAATTTTAACAAAAAATTTGTTTGCACAAAATTACGGTCTCGTAGTATACTACGTAGTACAGTACGCCACCGAAAGAACACGCATTTATTAAATGTGTTTATATAAATTTATATTAAAATTATTTTTATCATAATTTTGATAATCTAGAGCATCGATTAAGCCAATAAAATAATAAAATTTTAACAAAAAATTTGTTTGCACAAAATTACGGTCTCGTAGTATACTACGTAGTACAGTACGCCACCGAAAGAGCACGCATTTATTAAATGTGTTTATATAAATTTATATTAAAATTATTTTTATCATAATTCTGATAATCTAGAGCATCGATTAAGCCAATAAAATATTAAAATTTTAACAAAAAATTTGTTTGCACAAAATTACGGTCTCGTAGTATACTATGTAGTACAGTACGCCACCGAAAGAGCACGCATTTATTAAATGTGTTTATATAAATTTATATTAAAATTATTTTTATCATAATTCTGATAATCTAGAGCATCGATTAAGCCAATAAAATATTAAAATTTTAACAAAACATTTGTTTGCACAAAATTACGGTCTCGTGGTAAACTACGTAGTACAGTACGCCACCGAAAGAGCACGCATTTATTAAATGTGTTTATATAAATTTATATTAAAATTATTTTTATCATAATTCTGATAATCTAGAGCATCGATTAAGCCAATAAAATAATAAAATTTTAACAAAAAATTTGTTTGCACAAAATTACGGTCTCGTAGTATACTACGTAGTACAGTACGCCACCGAAAGAGCACGCATTTATTAAATGTGTTTATATAAATTTATATTAAAATTATTTTTATCATAATTCTGATAATCTAGAGCATCGATTAAGCCAATAAAATATTAAAATTTTAACAAAAAATTTGTTTGCACAAAATTATGGTCTCGTAGTATACTACATAGTACAGTACGCCACCGAAAGAGCACGCATTTATTAAATGTGTTTATATAAATTTATATTAAAATTATTTTTATCATAATTCTGATAATCTAGAGCATCGATTAAGCCAATAAAATATTAAAATTTTAACAAAAAATTTGTTTGCACAAAATTACGGTCTCGTAGTATACTACGTAGTACAGTACGCCACCGAAAGAACACGCATTTATTAAATGTGTTTATATAAATTTATATTAAAATTATTTTTATCATAATTCTGATAATCTAGAGCATCGATTAAGCCAATAAAATAATAAAATTTTAACAAAAAATTTGTTTGCACAAAATTACGGTCTCGTAGTATACTACATAGTACAGTACGCCACCGAAAGTTTAAGTAGCAGTAGTTTGTATTTGTAATACGTAATATAATTAAAATTTTTTATTACACCAAGGATTTGTTTTTGTTCCTAATTAAAGTGCATCTTTAATCCAGAAGATATTTCTTGACACATCCTACATACATACAATACGATTTTTATTAGTTTCGCCAGAAGGGAGAAAGGATGTCTTGCTCGCGAAGGTCCTTGGTGCACGGCAGGTAGTTATAAACAAGAACGTGCAAATATTAGACCAATCCTGAATTACCAATCCACAACCCAGACGAAAGGTGAACTGGCTTTCTGATATATGAGGCGTTATAAAGCTTGTGGCCCAATAACCCATAATAATCTTTTTATGCAACCGATTTTATTAGGTTCAAATCCAGTCCTCTTGTATTAGCGTTTTTATGGCCGATTCATCTGTATCGCGGTTTTACTCGTACGTGCAAAATCGTGATTCATGTGAAAAGGCCATTAGTTTTGCACTAGATATGGTTTCACAAATGGCGCTTAAATCATCGCGAACATACATACCGATAAAACATTTTTATTTCTTGCACAAAAAAAAAATTAAATTCATTTCATTTAGCAACCGCAATCATCCGATTCTGATTCTATTTCATCGTGAAATTGTTGTCTGCACATATTTTGGCAATTTATTAACGGGTCGTCTACATTTGATGACCTTCCTGAGCGAGAGTGCCGATCTTGAGGAGGCGGACCGGGACAAATCGAGGCGGTAGAGGGCCCGTCGATTTCCATTCCACAAGGTTTTTCACAATCCGGATCTATATGGAGGTAGGGATCTTCAGCTGTCGGTATAAAATAACATTTATGTTCACGTTGCACAACCGATTTGCCAGGTTTAAGCACTTTTGTTGCGACCGAACTTTCAAATATTTTTTTTCCATTTTTCTCTGGACTGAATTATTTTTATCATAATTCTGATAATCTAGAGCATCGATTAAGCCAATAAAATATTAAAATTTTAACAAAAAATTTGTTTGCACAAAATTACGGTCTCGTAGTATACTACGTAGTACAGTACGCCACCGAAAGAGCACGGATTTATTAAATGTGTTTATATAAATTTATATTAAAATTATTTTTATCATAATTCTGATAATCTAGAGCATCGATTAAGCCAATAAAATAATAAAATTTTAACAAAAAATTTGTTTGCACAAAATTACGGTCTCGTAGTATACTACGTAGTACAGTACGCCACCGAAAGAGCACGCATTTATTAAATGTGTTTATATAAATTTATATTAAAATTATTTTTATCATAATTCTGATAATCTAGAGCATCGATTAAGCCAATAAAATATTAAAATTTTAACAAAAAATTTGTTTGCACAAAATTACGGTCTCGTAGTATACTACGTAGTACAGTACGCCACCGAAAGAGCACGCATTTATTAAATGTGTTTATATAAATTTATATTAAAATTATTTTTATCATAATTCTGATAATCTAGAGCATCGATTAAGCCAATAAAATATTAAAATTTTAACAAAAAATTTGTTTGCACAAAATTACGGTCTCGTGGTAAACTACGTAGTACAGTACGCCACCGAAAGAGCACGCATTTATTAAATGTGTTTATATAAATTTATATTAAAATTATTTTTATCATAATTCTAATAATCTAGAGCATCGATTAAGCCAATAAAATAATAAAATTTAAAAAAAAAATTTGTTTGCACAAATTTACGGTCTCGTAGTATACTACGTAGTACAGTACGCCACCGAAAGAGCACGCATTTATTAAATGTGTTTATATAAATTTATATTAAAATTATTTTTATCATAATTCTGATAATCTAGAGCATCGATTAAGCCAATAAAATAATAAAATTTTAACAAAAAATTTGTTTGCACAAAATTATGGTCTCGTAGTATACTACGTAGTACAGTATGCCACCGAAAGAGCACGCATTTATTAAATGTGTTTATATAAATTTATATTAAAATTATTTTTATCATAATTCTGATAATCTAGAGCATCGATTAAGCCAATAAAATAATAAAATTTTAACAAAAAATTTGTTTGCACAAAATTACGGTCTCGTGGTATACTACGTAGTACAGTACGCCACCGAAAGAGCACGCATTTATTAAATGTGTTTATATAAATTTATATTAAAATTATTTTTATCATAATTCTGATAATCTAGAGCATCGATTAAGCCAATAAAATATTAAAATTTTAACAAAAAATTTGTTTGCACAAAATTATGGTCTCGTAGTATACTACGTAGTACAGTACGCCACCGAAAGAGCACGCATTTATTAAATGTGTTTATATAAATTTATATTAAAATTATTTTTATCACAATTCTGATAATCTAGAGCATCGATTAAGCCAATAAAATAATAAAATTTTAACAAAAAATTTGTTTGCACAAAATTACGGTCTCGTGGTATACTACGTAGTACAGTACGCCACCGAAAGAGCACGCATTTATTAAATGTGTTTATATAAATTTATATTAAAATTATTTTTATCATAATTCTGATAATCTAGAGCATCGATTAAGCCAATAAAATAATAAAATTTTAACAAAAAATTTGTTTGCACAAAATTACGGTCTCGTAGTATACTACGTAGTACAGTACGCCACCGAAAGAGCACGCATTTATTAAATGTGTTTATATAAATTTATATTAAAATTATTTTTATCATAATTCTGATAATCTAGAGCATCGATTAAGCCAATAAAATATTAAAATTTTAACAAAAAATTTGTTTGCACAAAATTACGGTCTCGTAGTATACTACGTAGTACAGTACGCCACCGAAAGAGCACGCATTTATTAAATGTGTTTATATAAATTTATATTAAAATTATTTTTATCATAATTCTGATAATCTAGAGCATCGATTAAGCCAATAAAATATTAAAATTTTAACAAAAAATTTGTTTGCACAAAATTACGGTCTCGTAGTATACTACGTAGTACAGTACGCCACCGAAAGAGCACGCATTTATTAAATGTGTTTATATAAATTTATATTAAAATTATTTTTATCATAATTCTGATAATCTAGAGCATCGATTAAGCCAATAAAATATTAAAATTTTAACAAAAAATTTGTTTGCACAAAATTACGGTCTCGTGGTATACTACGTAGTACAGTACGCCACCGAAAGAGCACGCATTTATTAAATGTGTTTATATAAATTTATATTAAAATTATTTTTATCATAATTCTGATAATCTAGAGCATCGATTAAGCCAATAAAATAATAAAATTTTAACAAAAAATTTGTTTGCACAAAATTACGGTCTCGTAGTATACTACGTAGTACAGTACGCCACCGAAAGAGCACGCATTTATTAAATGTGTTTATATAAATTTATATTAAAATTATTTTTATCATAATTCTGATAATCTAGAGCATCGATTAAGCCAATAAAATAATAAAATTTTAACAAAAAATTTGTTTGCACAAAATTACGGTCTCGTAGTATACTACGTAGTACAGTACGCCACCGAAAGAGCACGCATTTATTAAATGTGTTTATATAAATTTATATTAAAATTATTTTTATCATAATTCTGATAATCTAGAGCATCGATTAAGCCAATAAAATAATAAAATTTTAACAAAAAATTTGTTTGCACAAAATTACGGTCTCGTAGTATACTACGTAGTACAGTACGCCACCGAAAGAGCACGCATTTATTAAATGTGTTTATATAAATTTATATTAAAATTATTTTTATCATAATTCTGATAATCTAGAGCATCGATTAAGCCAATAAAATATTAAAATTTTAACAAAAAATTTGTTTGCACAAAATTACGGTCTCGTAGTATACTACGTAGTACAGTACGCCACCGAAAGAGCACGCATTTATTAAATGTGTTTATATAAATTTATATTAAAATTATTTTTATCATAATTCTGATAATCTAGAGCATCGATTAAGCCAATAAAATATTAAAATTTTAACAAAAAATTTGTTTGCACAAAATTACGGTCTCGTAGTATACTACGTAGTACAGTACGCCACCGAAAGAGCACGCATTTATTAAATGTGTTTATATAAATTTATATTAAAATTATTTTTATCATAATTCTGATAATCTAGAGCATCGATTAAGCCAATAAAATAATAAAATTTTAACAAAAAATTTGTTTGCACAAAATTACGGTCTCGTAGTATACTACGTAGTACAGTACGCCACCGAAAGAGCACGCATTTATTAAATGTGTTTATATAAATTTATATTAAAATTATTTTTATCATAATTCTGATAATCTAGAGCATCGATTAAGCCAATAAAATATTAAAATTTTAACAAAAAATTTGTTTGCACAAAATTACGGTCGTACAGTACGCCACCGAAAGAGCACGCATTTATTAAATGTGTTTATATAAATTTATATTAAAATTATTTTTATCATAATTCTGATAATCTAGAGCATCGATTAAGCCAATAAAATATTAAAATTTTAACAAAAAATTTGTTTGCACAAAATTACGGTCTCGTAGTATACTACGTAGTACAGTACGCCACCGAAAGAGCACGCATTTATTAAATGTGTTTATATAAATTTATATTAAAATTATTTTTATCATAATTCTGATAATCTAGAGCATCGATTAAGCCAATAAAATATTAAAATTTTAACAAAAAATTTGTTTGCACAAAATTACGGTCTCGTGGTATACTACGTAGTACAGTACGCCACCGAAAGAGCATGCATTTATTAAATGTGTTTATATAAATTTATATTAAAATTATTTTTATCATAATTCTGATAATCTAGAGCATCGATTAAGCCAATAAAATAATAAAATTTTAACAAAAAATTTGTTTGCACAAAATTACGGTCTCGTAGTATACTACGTAGTACAGTACGCCACCGAAAGAGCACGCATTTATTAAATGTGTTTATATAAATTTATATTAAAATTATTTTTATCATAATTCTGATAAT